>JAQHUG010000934.1:0-11582 GCA_028555095.1 Dicrostonyx torquatus | reverse complement strand
TTCTTTTTTCCCCACAATCATGTGTTTCGTATGCCTAAGTGAGATTTCTACAGCATGATTTGTACTCACATCACTGGCTTAGATTGGTGAGTTTCCCCCATTCTGCGATGGTTGCTTCTCTTAGCTAAAATTGTGTTTGGACTGACCCGGGGTCAGTCTGCCAATGCTAGCACTGCACACTCTGTGTGGTGCCTTTGACTGGGGGCCCAGGGTCCCACAGATTCTTCTTTCTTTTTTCCCATTTCTTTTCTTTTCTTTTTTCCCCTCTCCATGAAAGGCTTCTAAGAGCAGCCTCTGGCCACTCTAGCTTCTAAGTCACCCTGACCAAATCCATCCAGGCCATAGAACTGCACCCAGGGCCAGGGGATGCCCTGCAATGGGTCCCTGTGGGGTTCACAATGATTTTCATCCTGTCTATAGGGGGAGACATCCAATTATAGGCCTTGTGGTGTTTTTCAGGTTTTCACAATTCAGCTGTGAGTAGCAAGCCCTCATCCATGCCAGACACGCTCCAGGATGGAAGCCATAATACCTTACTTCTTCAGCAATTACTCTCACTTTGCTGGTGTTCTGCCAGCTCCACTTTTATAGGAGCTTTCTAACTACTGTCAGCTCACAGGCAAATGGATCCTTCCATGGTTACTGCTGCCAACAAGATTGGTTGGATCCAATGTGGTGGCTTTTTTCAATTCCAGCCTTTTGCTCCCAACTGTATCTTGTGTCATGGTACGGATTTTTCAGTTCCAGATTTTGCTCCCCTCTGTGGCTTGTTGCATGGTGGCTCAGCCACAGGGCATATCACACCACTAGATCTCTCTTATTATCTTAAAATCCCTACTGCTAAAAACTTGTGTCTTTTTCTTATAACATGTGACTGCTGCCATTTTGATTAGGGTCAGGTGACTTCACGGCCACCTTAGCTGAGAGCCAGTATAGTGGACCAGGTTCTCCATCTTTACTGAAGTATACCCCACCTTGTCTGCCAGTATACTTATGTTTTTTCCCTTTCACTAAATTTCTCTTGTTGACTCTGTTGCATGTGTGTTTTGTATAGCAGCATGCATTTGGTAGGGCCCACGAAGAACATCCACTTTCCCCAATTCCTATTCTCTCTGTTTGTGTGTTCATACATGTAACTTAAATGCACCTATGCTTAATATTATAATTGTTCATTGCATCTCATTTTATACCACAAAAACAATAAGTCTCATGCTTTAAACTGGCATGCACTTTTAAGTATCTTACAAAATTACTTTATATTTAATCCAACCCTCATTTAAAATGTATTAAGCTGTTATCTACTATTGTCATTTCTGCCATTAATATTCTATTGCAAGCAGTTTTTTCTTCTTTCTACCATTTTTATGAGTTTAAAGATTACCTGTTAAGAGCCAGTACAGTCAAGCTTAGATGCAGCCCTCCAAGCGAATTCTATAGTGTAGTTATACCTGGTAAACAGCCCTCAACTGCTCAGAGATATGGAAAATATGACATTTAAATATTTAATTATTAAAAAAGTTTTCATAACAAAAAGAGATAGGTTGGCTCCTAGCAGCAGCACTCTACTTCCTCCAAAGAAGCCAGAAGATAAATGGACACAAAACAACCTACATCTGCAATTCGCTTCAATTGCCAAGCACTGACCACTGGGAAAAAACTGCCTTTCATCTACACTGAAGATCTCCAGACATGGACAGAATTGCTGCAAACAACATTCTAGCTGCTCAGGTCAAGGTAGGCTTGTCTTCCTATGGATTTCTTAGCCCACAGGATCTTCTGGAGTCTGGTAGGCTCTGTGCTAAACAGCAAAAGGCAAATATGACCTCCAGAAATCATGGAGGACTCTGAGGAGTAGCTCTAGGTGTCAACCAAAGAAGTTCTCTGTCATTTTATAATCAGTAACTCAAGTAAAATTTTATTCTTCTCAAAGTTCTCTGATGCAGTTTGACAGCTGAGAGGTTTAGTCAGTTTAAAAGGGCACCTCACCAAATAAATTTCAGTAAAATACAAATACAAGACCTGCAAGTTATAAAGGTCTGAGGACAAATACACAATATCAAACTTCTCTCTCATGCTGCCTTCCTTATTCTTAACAATACTTTTCATTGTGCAAAAATATCTGTCACAGTCATTCTAACATAAATATGCTATTGTTTATACAATGTATATGTCTAAAACATCTGTTTTCACAAACCCAAAGAATTCTTGTGAGTTCCAGGGAGCTAAATTGAAGGATCTACCTTAAACAGGTCAGATACCCCCCCTCAATTCCCTGATCCTAATTTTGTTCCTTAAGTTAATGTTGTCCTCTGTTCTGCCAATGTCTTAAACAGGTGTAAAAGACACCAGAAATTTCCATACCACAAACACTGGAAAGGTGCAAAGAGACCAGGGTATAACCAGCACCCAACCTTCTCAGGTTCCCCCCAAAGATGGTGACCACAAGTAAGCAGGAAGAAGTCTGGAGAATCTGCTGCCCAATTCCTTTAACCTGTGGGGCCTAACCTCTCAACTTTTTATTATATAAATGAGATGGGAATGTAATGGTTCTTCTGTCTCTTTAAGAGACAAGCCACACCCACTTCCTTGCTGCTTGCAGCCTTAGTCTTTTTTTCCATCTCCCTTTCAGAGAGGCAGTTTTCTGTTCCCCCCCTCCTCTCTTCTCTTCTCTCTGTCGCTGTCTCTCTCTGCCCCTATGTTCTTCTCCTCCTCTCCCTTCCCTTTCTTAATCACTAAATAAATATCCAACCTCACTCTACATGGTGTGCCTATCTGTCTGTCTCTCACCCGCTGCCAACGTGGATCACAGCAAGGAACACCCTGGGGACAAGCCATATTCAAAGATCTCATGCACCATCACTGCTTGGGATGGCTGCTCCTGGGACCTGAAGCCCATATCCATTACAGTGGCATGCTCCTGGTGATCAGAGATAATCTGTTGTATGTGGTGCAAGCAGGTCTATGTCCTGCTGCCCAGCTCCCGGAGTGGGCAGGCCATGTTCTCAGTGCCTAGCTATCTTAACCTGAAATAATTACACAAACTGTATTCATTTAAACTCTGCCTGGCCCATTAATTCTAGCCTCTTGTTGGATAACTCTTACATCTTGATTTAACCCATTTCTCATAATCAGTAAGTCAACATGAGGTAGTGGGCTTACCGGGAAAGAGTCAGTGTTTCTGACCTGACAGGCTTCATGGCAGGTGGCTCTCTCTGAACCTGACCCGGCCTTGTCTGTCCCAGAATTCTGGTCTGTCCTCCCTGCCTATTTAAGATTTTGCCCTATCAAAAGGCCAAGGCAGTTTCTTTATTAACCCATGAAAACAACCCAAATAGAGAAGGACCCTCCTACACCATTTCCCCTTTCTCTGTTTAAACAAAAAAGAAAGGCTTTCATTTTAACATAGAAAATTTACTTAAAACAAAATAGTTGTCAAGCATGAATTATAGTTACAATATTTAGATCTATTTTATCTTTTATCATAAATAAGGAAAACTATAACTATAACTATCCATTCTTCAACTCCATCAAATAATCCAGAAGGATAAAATATTACCTAAGTACATGAGGAGTAAGCAACTTCCAAATCTCTAGAAATGAGAAAGACATCTCATTGCCTGTACAGTCACCCAAAGTTCTTTTGTACCATTGGGGCATCCATCTTCAGCCTGCAGGCCCATAGTATCCAAGAGACATTTCCATGAAGCAGGAAAAATCCAAAGACAGTTCAGTCACTTTCTTCTGTGTCCTGCAGAATGTCTCATAGACACTTTCATGAATCAGGAACCCTGAAGAATCATCTCAACTTTAGACAAGTTCAGCAGTCCTCTTCATGCAGATTCTTTGTGTCCATTTAAGCAGTCTAGGTAAGAGCAGTTTCTTGTCCAAATGTCTAGCAAACTCCATAAGGCGACTCTTCGATGTCCATTCTTCTCCTGAAGTAGATTGGTACTGTCAGGAGCTGACATGTCTCATTGTTGTGAAAAGCCCTAAGTTATTAAAACATTAAATGCCATATTCTGTAGTCTTTAAAGATATGAAGAATATCTAACTGAAATACATCTCTATATATCTAGAAAATCTAACTAACATGACTACAAGCTTGACTATTATTGATGATTATTCATTAATCACCTATATTTCCTAAATGTACATTACATTTTTAAAGGAACTACACAATCACAATGCCTTAATCAAGATCAGAAATACATATACATATAAAAAAATTGACCTTAAATTTATATCAAGAAACCAAGATTCATACCAATGCAAATTAATTATATGTATATCATCTCTCCCCTTTAAATGTAAAAGAGCATTTATAAACAATATTTGGGAATTTGGACATAGTTATTTGTCTCCAAACTTCTTCCTGCTGTATGAGGGTGCTGTCAATTAGGTCTTTTATGGTGTATCCTCTGTGCCAAGTACATCTCAAAAGGCAGTTGAGTCAAGTAATTTTTGAGGGTGTGCACAGGTACTTTAAAGGAGGGCGTGGTCTATCATATCATATTTCCCTAGTGGCAATCCAAAGGGTCTCATCTTCTATGAAAACAAAAGAACCTCTTTTCCAAAGCATCATATTCTTAGACCCAAATTGTGAAGTCAATATAGTTTTATAATACATATTGGATTAGCTTAGCAGACCACACAATGAAATGTCTCTCTGTATTTAGCTCCTTCACAGTCCAAAAATTTAAAGAAAACACAATAATAAGCATAATCCAGGGTCTCGGTGAATTTTCCATTTTTACATGGCTTATTTTTATTTCTTTTAATCTATAACTATCTGTAGTCTGTCTCTTTAAAGACTATCTTTTTTAAGCATTAACTTTATGTCTTTTAAATATTCTTTTCCTTCTCTCTCCCAAGCCTATATATGTCTATCTAACACTATCACCCATTTAGAGGTCTTTTATGTCTAAATCTGTCCTACTGCATTGTCCTTAATTTTCCACTGTCTTAAAGAGCTTTTAAAATGCTAAGCAGCTGGGTTGCAGCTGCTCTGAATGTTGGCTCCACCTCCTTCCAATTTCAAAAGGGTGGACTTACCATTTCTGCTAGCTCTGGGGCTCCCAGGCAGGAACTGCACTCAGTAGTCCAACCCAGAGAATGAGCATGCAAGACATAAACAGTTTTTATCTGAATTACAATCAAATCTGCCTTGCAGAGTATTGTGCAGCCTGGAAACATCTCTGTGTATGGCTGCAGAAATCTGCCATGCCCTCCTGCCTGACTAAGCCTGATCCTGCTGTCAGCCCAGGAAGGGAGAGCCAAGTCACAGGCATGGTCTCAGAGTACTTTCTTCCCGATCCCGAGCGGGCACAGAAACATCCAAAACCACAAAAGCCATTGAAATAATTTTTAGCTGGAGTTCTCACTGGTGGCACAGCCCCGGAAGCCCCATTTTAAAAACCGTGCAGGTTTTTTGTTTGTTTGTTTGTTATTGCTGAATCAGGAAATCTTTTTGCAGCATGCCCCAGTAAATAGCAAAAAGCTGTGTTAAACCCTCTCTTTCTCCTTTTTAAACCTCTCACGTTTTTAAGTGGATTTAGTTGACCATATTGGACAACCAAACTGTTACATGTGGTGCAAGTGGGCTGTGTCCCGCTGCCCAGATCCTGGTGTGGGCAGGCTGTGTTCCAGGTGCTGGACACTTTCTGGGTGCCCAGCTATCTTTACTCGAAATAATTGCACACAAACTGTATTCATTTAAGCTCTGCATGGCCCATTAGTTCTAGCCTCTTGTTGGATAACTCTTACATCTTGATTCAACCCATTTCTCATAGTCAGTAAGTCACCACAAGGTAGTGGTCTTACCAGGAAAGAGTCAGTGTGCCTGAACTGGGCATGTCTGAACTGGCAGGCTTCATGGCGGGTGACTCTCTCTGATCCTGACCCAGAATTCCGTTCTGTCCTCCCTTCCTATCTAAGATTTTGCCCCATTAAAAGGCCAAGGCAGTTTCTTTATTAACCAATGAAAGCAACCCAAATACAGAAGGACCCTCCTACACCAATCTTCCTTCATCAAATTTCTGCAAATATGTTCTTATAACAGCCAGAAACTTCCCAAAGGTTTAAATTTTGCAAGTTATCAAAGCCAGGGATTCTCATTTCTCTGCCTCGTCAGCAAAGTGAACAAGAAAACCAATGATTCCATTTCAAAAACTAGATTATGGAATTAAAAAGCATGTTCTGGGAAAGTGAAATATAAATGTCTGAGAAATAATTAAAAGTGTTCAATATTTTAGCCATCAGGGAAATAAAATTAAAACTATGTAGAGATTTTGTCTTACTGATGACAGAATGAACAAGATCAATAATGGAAATGAAGCAAGTAAAGAGTTACACTTGGGTCTGTTTGGTGCAAGTGAAAAATGATTCAACTACTATCAAAATCCATGGCGAGGATCCTAAAAAAGACACATCAGTCTTACCACAAGTCCTTTTAAAAAGAATTGCAACCAAACTCTCTTGGCATATTATATTAAACATAGAATGTTTAAAACTCCAAAACTTGTTATATATAGCCAGTATTAATTTAATTTTCATTAAAAGAACACACCCACATGCAGAATCCTTTTCTATCTATCTATCATCTATCTATCTATCAATCTATCTATCTATCTATCTATCTACACACACACACACACACACACACACACACACCACAGGTTCATTGAGAAAAATAAAACTGGTAATCACAGTGTCAAAAATCATCAATAAAATGTTCGAAAAGAGAACACACACTAATATCAAGAAGAACATCCACAAAGATTAAGGTGTCCTTATTCTAGAAGTACAGGCTTGGTTTCACACACAGAATTCTATAAATATAATGAACAATCAAATGTAATTACACAACAAAGCCCATGATTAATTTCATAGATAAAGAAAAACCATTTTACAGAATACCTCATATGTTCAAGCTTAAATTCTCAGAGAGTAGAAATGAAAGAAATATATTTCAAAATATCAAAAGCTGTGTATGATAAACATACTGATAATACCATCTTATATATATATACATACATACATATATATATATATATATATATTGAAAATCTGCAAGTAAACCTACTAAAATTTTAAAGAATAAAGGTGCCCACTCTCTCCACTCCTTTAAAATGTGGTGTTTGATGCATTATGGTGAGCAATACAGAAAATGATGGATATTAATATCACACACCTATAAAAGATAATTGTAAATTATCCCCATTTTCAGATGACATTATCTTATACAAAAACATACCCAAATTGTTCTATGAACTGCAAAGACATTTAAAAGTTATAAATTGGTAGAATTAATATTGGGGAAAATATCATCCTGCATAAACCAATTCAAAGATACAATGCAAAGCTAAATTTAAAAAAAGGACACAATATTCTCAGAAAATGTACAGAATATTTCTCCTACTTCTCATATGGAATTAGAAAAGTGTCTTGATTCTAAAAAGAATCCTGAGATAATAGAAAATACAGGAGTTATTGTGATTTCAGTGTTCATTGTATCTTAAATATCTAAAGTGATAAAAAAATCTGTCTAACTACCTAGGACCAATAATGTGAGGGCCAGTACAAATAACTACCACTTTTCTTTTTTACATTTCTATTTTTATTGTTTTTATTGAACTATATATTTTTCCTACTCCCCTTCCATTCTCCCCTTCCACAATCTGCCTACTACACATCCTTCAAGTTCTCTGAAGCTGTGAACTATAGTCTGGTTATCCATTGGTTTGCTTTAAATCTATCTATTTATAAGTGACTACATATTCTATTCATCTTTCTGGGTCTGAGTTTCTTACTCATGATGGTTGTTACTACTTCTACCATTTACTAACAAATTTCATGATGTAATTTTTTTTACAGCTGGGTAATGTACTATTATGTAAATGTACCACACTTTCTTTATCCATTTATCTGGATGAGTGGCATCCAGGTTTTATCTAGGTTCTGGCTATTATGAACAATTCTGCTGTGACTATTGTTGAGCAGGTATCCTTGTGGTATGATTGAGCATCCTTTGATATATACCCAAAAGTGGTATTGCTGGTTCTTCAGGAAGGTTGTTTCCTAATATTCAAGAAATCACCATACTGATATCCAAAGGGGCTGTACCAGGTTGCATTCCCACAAGCAATGGAGGAGTGTTTCTTTTACTGCATAACCTCTCCAGCATAAGATGTCATCAGTGTTTTTGATCTTGGCCATTCTTACAGGTGCAAGATAAAATCTTAGAGTTGTTTTGGATTGCATTTCTCTGTTGACTAAGGAAGTTCAGCATTTCAGCTATCAGTGTCTGTGCTACTGGGGTTATATTTAGAAAGTGATCTGCTGTGCTAATGCGTTCCAGTGTACATCCCACTTTTCTTTTCTATTCTTTTTCCTTTTCTTTTATTTTTTTAATTTAAAAATTTACATTTTCTCCCCTTATCCCAGTCCCCCCCCCCCGTTTCCTCACTACCCTCCCGCCCTGCTCTCCCACTACCCCTCCTCCCTCCTACTGCTTCCTTAAGAGAGGGCAGGGTAGCCGCCCTGTGGAAAGTCCAAGGCCTTCCCCCCTCCATCCTGGCCCAAGAAGGTGTGCATCCAATAGACTGGGTTCCCAAAAAATTAATCATGTAGAGAAGATAGGTCACAGTGTCATTATCGATGGCTACTCAGTCTGCCCCCATTGGCAGTCACATTTAGAGACTCCAATTTGTTTATATGGTCCATCAGTCTCAGTCTAGCAGGATTGAGTAAGGTCTCATTAGATCAGGCACACTATCTCAGTGGGTAGAACAGCCCCTCGCAGTTCTGACTTCCTTGCTCATCTTCTCCCAACTTCTGCTCTTCGACTGCACCTTGGGAGCTCAGTCCTTTGCTCTGATGTGAATGTGGGTCTCTGCGTCTATCTCCATCCATTGGACGAAATTTCTATGGTGATTAAGATATTCATCAATACGATTATGGGAAAAGGCTAGTTCAGGTACTCTCTCCTCTGCTCCCAAAATATCTAGCTGTGGAAACCCTTGTGGACACCTGGGATCCCTTCTAGAGCAAAGTATCTTACTAAACCTAAAATGACTCCCTTAAGGTAAATATCTTATTCCCTTCTCCAATAACCACCCTTCCTCCGTCTCCACCCTCCCTCTATTCCCAGCTTTCCCCAGCCCTTCCCTTCTTTTTTCTCCTTTGCTCTCACCCGTTCCCCTACACAAATGCATAGTTTTAGCTTCTTTGTCAAATATGAGGTGTTCATAGGTATGTTGATTAATATCCGTGTCTTTGAATCGATTCCATTAGTTAATGGCTCTGTTTTTATGCCAATACCAAGCTGTTTTCAATACTGTAGCTTTGTAATAGAGTTTGAAGTCAGGGATGATAATGCCTCCGGAAGTTCCTTTATTGTAGAGGATTGCTTTGGTTATCCTGGGCTTTCTGTTTTTCCATATAAAGTTAGTTATTATTTTCTCAATGTCCATGAAGAATTTTGTAGGAATTTTGATGGGGATTGCATTGAATTTATAGATTGCCTTTGGTAGAATTGGTAGAATTGCCATTTTTACTATATTGACTAATCCAATAAATGGAAAAATGAAAGCATCTTTAACAAATAGTGCTGGCATAACTGGATGTCAACCTGTAGTATAATGAAAATAGATCCATTTCTATCACCATGCACAAATCTCAAGTCCAAATGGATTAAAGACCTCAATATAAATCGGACCACACTGAACCTGATTGAAGAGAAAGTGGGAAGTAACGTGCCATACATGGGCACAGGAGACCACTTCCTATGTAAAACCCCAGTGGCACAGACAATAAAAGCAACAATAAATAAATGGGACCTTCTGAAATCGAGAAGCTTCTACAAAGCAAAAGTCACAGTCATTAAGACAAAAGGAATCCTACTGAATGGGAGAAGATCTTCACTAACCCCACATAGACAAAGTTCTGATCTCCAAAATATACAAAGAACTCAAGTAACTGGATGTTACAATTCTAAATAACCCAATTCAAAAATGGGTAATGATCTGAACAGGGAATTCCCACTTTTCTTTTATGAGGTTCAGTGTGGTTGGTTTTACGTTGAGGTCTTTGATCCACTTGGATTTGAGTTTTTTGCATGGCAATAAATATGCATCTATTTAATTTTTCTACTTGTTGATGTATATTTCTGCCAGCAACATTTGTGAATATGCTTTTTTCCATTTTATAGTTTGTTTTTCTGGTCTCAATCTATTTTGGTAAGTGATGCTTATTTTATAATTCAAAAATCTGTACTCTACAAAATTGAAAAAACTTAAAAGAAATGGACATTTTTTGAATTATAATCTGGTGACTCTATGAATTTTGTCACTGTCTGTTTTTATGTTCCCACTTTCCATTTCTGATTTTCTTAATTTGTATAGTATACATCTGCGTTTTGTTTAGTTTTGATAAGGATTTTTCTATCTTGATCTTGTTTATTTGAAATAGTAATTCTTTGTTTCATTTATTTTTTTTGTATTGTCCCCTTCCTTCCTTTCTTTTTTCTTACTTTCTTTTTCCTTTCTTTCTTGTTTCTTTCTATTTTATTGATTTCAGCTATTAATTTAATCATTTCCTGGCATCTACTTCTTCTGGGCAAATTTGCATCTTGATGTTATAGAGCTTGCAGGTGTTCTGTATATGCACTAGTATGGGATTTCTACAATTTCTTTGTGTAGCCATTCAATGCTATGGACTTTCCGTATAGTACTGTTTTCATAGTGTCCTGTAAGTTTAGGTATGTTGCACATTTATTTTCATAGAATTCTAGGAAGTCTTTAATTTCTTTCTTTATTTCTTTTTTGACCGAGAGGTGATACTGTTGAGCAATATTCAGTTTCCATGAGTTTGAAGGATTTCTGAATTTTGTGTTATTGTTGAATTCTAACTTTAAGCATGGTAATCTGATAAGATAGAGGGGGTTACTCCATTTTTTTCTATCTCTTGAGTTTCACATTGTTTCTGAGTGTGTGGTGAATTTTATAGAAGGTTACATGAGGTGCTGAGAGGAAGGTATAATCTTTTACGTTTGAGTGAAATGTTCTATAGATGTCTGCTAAGTCCATTTGAGTCATGATATCTGTCAGTTTTCTTAGGTCTCTGTTAAGTTTAAGTATAGTAGACCTTTCTAGTGGTGAGGGTGGGTTACTGAAGTCTTCCACTACCAGTGTGAGGGGCTGGTTGTGTGATTTAAGCTTTAGCAATGTTTCTTTTACAAATAGGATGTTCTTTTATTTCAGGAATAGATGTTCAGAATTGAGACTTTATCTTGATGGATTTTTCCTGCTGCAAATATGAACTAGCCTTTTCATATCATTTGGATATCTTCAATTTAAAGTCTATTTTGTTAGATATTAGGATAGCTATACCAGTTTGTTTCTTAGATCCATTTCTTTGGAAAATCTTTTCCCAAACATTTGCTCTGAGGTAATATCTGTCTTTGAATTTGAGGTCTGCTTCTTGTATGCAGCAGAAAGATTTACTCTTTTTATAGTCTGTGCTGTTTTATAAGTGAACTGAGTGCATTTATATTAATGTATATTAATTACCAGTGATTGCTTGTT
>JAQHUG010000932.1:58082-75227 GCA_028555095.1 Dicrostonyx torquatus | reverse complement strand
AGGCTTGTGAGCTATAAGCTTAATGTCCTCATACAGGAAATTTCTAGCCTATCATCACTCCCTGGAGTGACCACTGTCACTACTTTTTGCTTTAGTCAAATGAATGCATATTAACATCTCTTTGTGGTTTTAATTTACATTTTCCTTTTGGCTAATTATGTTTAACATTTTCCAACGTGTATATTTGCCATTTATGTTTTCAGCAGTAATATCTCTTTCTCTCCTTCTCTTAGTTTTCTAGTTGTATATTTTCACTTATGATTTTTAAGTGTTTAGTATAGATACAAGTCCTTCATGTGGTTTGAATACAAATATTTCTCTCTACAACTTGTTTTCTGATTATCTTTATGCTGTCTTTAAGTTTAATTAAGTTAAACTGATTAGATTTTTCATTATTAATAATGCTTTTGGTGGCAGGACAGGCATTTTTGTTTATTTCTAGTTATTTCTAGATGATGAAGATTTTCTTGTATATGTTTTCATAATATTGTTTTGTACTATATATGTAAAACTATGACCCATTCCAAATTCACTTTGTGTATAAGATGGATTTCCCATTATGCTAGCATCCATTTGTTGAGACAACTGCCCTAGACTCTGCCACAGAATCAACTTTTAAATCTGCCTCAAGTATCATTTGGGTATATTTGCATGAGTCTATTTCTGGGAACTTAATATAGTGATATATTTGTCTCTTCACTAATAACACAGACCTTAAATAATTGTAATTGTCAAAATGTCTTGGAAAATTTCCCCCACCTTTTTCTTTAACCTATCCTACTATATCCTTTGATTTTTCCATATAAATTATACAAAGAATACTGTCTACTCATAAAACTATTGAAATTTTGTTAAAAGTTGTTTTCAACTTTTTTTGAAAAATTATGTACACCAGATGGCCCTGATTAATCTTGGGGGCTTCAAAACAAAAAGGATAGACATGAACATGAGAAAAAGATTTGTGGGGAGGAGGGAGGATGGATAGAGTGATAAAGAAGTGGGAAGTATATACGTGAAACTGTAAAATAAACAACCAAAGATAGCATGAGAAACTGAATGTAAAATAAAAATTAAATATGGAATAAGTGTGTGTGTATGTGTGCATGCATGTGTGTGCGTGTGTGTGAACATGTTATACAAGGCATGTAGAGGTCAGAAAACAACTTTTCGGAATTGGTTGTCTCCTTCCATCATGGGTTCCCAGTCAAGAAGCAGAGTGGTATAGGAGGTTCTTCTCTTCATGTGTTGCTTTTATTGGTTAATGAATAAAGAAACTGCTTTGAACCTAATAGGGCAGAACTTAGGTAGGTGGAGAAAACAGAACTGAATGCTGGGAAGAAGGGCAGAATGAAAGAACCCATGGATCCTCTGCCTAAGACAGATGCCGGTTAGAATCTCCAATAAGCCACAGCCACATAGCAATACAGAGATTAATGGCGATGGGTTAAACTAATATGTAAGAGTTAGCCAATAAGAAGTCAGAGCTAATGGCCAAGCAGTGTTTTAATTAATACAGTTTCTGTGTGGTTATTTCAGGTGGGCCAGGACAAACAAGCTGCCCCCTCCCTTTGCAACAACAGAGAGTAATGAACCCGTGTGTGTCATGGAATAATCATTTTGTACACTGTGAAGATGTATCTTTGCTGAGGTGCCGTCTGATTAGTTGAATAAAGGGCTAAGTGGCCAATAGCCAGGAAGGTAGAGGGTGAGCGGGACTTGTGGACAAACAGAGAGACTGGGGATGAAAAAGGCAGAGTCGTGAGTCCCATGCAGAGAAAGCAGGAGATGAACATGCCAGGTTGAAAAGAGGTACCACCACATGGTAGAGCATTGATTGGAAATATGGGCTGATTTAAGATGTAAGTGCTAGTGAGCAACAAGCCTAAGCTATCATTTGAGCTTTTATAAGCAATAATAAGTCTCTGAGTGGTTATTAGGGGACCAGTGGTCCAGATAAAACCCCACTTACACTTGTCCTCACCTGGCTTTCTCCTTATTCAGTCCTGGATCCCAGCCCTTAGAACAGGACCACTCATATTTAAGTTGAATTTTCCTATCTCAAGTAACCCAGTCTAGACAATCTCTCACAGAAATGCCTGTCTTAGGCAAGATTCTATTGCTATAAAAAGACACCGTGATCCTGAAAACTCTTATAAAGGAGAGCATTTAATTAGGGCTGGCTGGTAGTTTCTGATGTTCAGTCCTTCATCAGCATAGCAGGAAGCACAGTGACATATAGGCAGACATGTTGCTAGAGAAGGAGCTAAGAGTGATCAAGTCCTCAGGCAGCAGGAAGAGAGAATCACTGGGTGTATTAGTCAGGACTCTCTAGAGCTTAGAGAATGACTCTGTGTGTGTTGTGTATATATGTGTGTACATGTATATGCATGCATATATGTATGGATATGGAATTTATTGCAATGACTTACAGACTAAAGTCCGGCTGAACGGAAAGTCTAAGAATCCAGGAGTTGCTCAGTCCACAAGACACAAGGATGTCTCAGCTAGTCTTCCAGTATAGGCTGTAATCCCAAAGAAGTAGGCACTATATACCAGTGAAGGAAAGAATGTGCTGGCAAAATGAGGGCAAGCAGGCAAAAAAGGCAAGCCTCCTTCTTTTATGCCCTTATAAGACTTCCAGCAGTCATAGTCCAGATTAAGGGTGTCAACCTGTCTCAAGATCCATATCAAAGTTATGTGTCTTCTTACCACAAAGGTCTGGACTAAAAGTGGGTTCACCCACTTCAAACCAAGCAAGAAAAACAAAAACCTCTCAGAGGTGCATTTGATTGTGCATACACTCATTATTTCATTGTAGTTACTTTTAAGATTACTATCTATTACTTGATTGTAGTTTATTCAAGATGTAGTTAAGTTGACAACCAATAACAGCCATTGCACTGGGCTTGGCTTGAGCTTTTAAGAATCTCAATGCCTACCCTCAGTGATACTCTTCCTCCAGCAAGGTCACACTTCCTAATCCTTTCAAATAGTACCATTCCCTAAGCATTCAAATATATGCACTCATGGGATCATTCTTATTCAAACGACCACAATGCCCAAAGATTTGTTTCTATAGTGGTTCTAAAATCCACCAGTTGACAATCATGTGCACCCATCAGGTGTACACACATAAAATATACACCCAAAGGCACTAAATAAATGCATTAAAATCTTAAGGATTATATTGTGATTGGCAAACATTCTATATGATTTCAGCCATTTTAAATTTGTTGAAGTTTGTTTTATAGTTTAGGAAATGGAAAATCTTGACTATTAAAAATGTTATTTTGTGGCTCTTAGATTATTATATAAAAGCAGTTTACAGCCTATTGATTGATGGTAATGTTAAATTTTTCTAAATGTTTTCTATTGCTGTTTAACTAGTGTATCAACTATTAAGGCAAAGAAAGATATTGAAGCCTTTATTTACACATGTAGATTTGCTTAAAATTGTAAAATCCCAACAGTGTTTACATCACACATTTTGCAACAATTTTGTCTGGTGCAAAATACCTTTAGCATTTATGTGACATCTTGTTGGGTAACCTTTTATCAATATATAATATCCTTGTCCCTGATTATTTTCTTTATTCTGTTATCATGTTTTCTGCTTTGTCTTTAGTTTGTTGATATAACTACTTCTGTGTTTGATTGAATAATAACTGAATGATATAGATCTATATACACTTTTATTTTTAATTGCTCATATATTTCAACTGGGTGTCATATAAACAGGATTCAGTATAGCCATGTTTATAATCCAATCTACTAATTCTGTATTTTTAATTTTTGTATATAAACATTTATATTAAAAGTGATTATTAACAAGTTAGAACTTAATCCTGCCTCTGTGCTTTCTCTATTCTCTATTTTTCTTTGTCCATCTTATCTGTCTTTCAGTTACTGGACAGTTTTTCTATAATTTTCTAAAATTAAATTTATATTAATATTTTGATGAATTATTTAATAGCTTTTTAAATGTTTCTTTATATATCTTACCATATATGCACAAATTATGGCCATCTAATAACATCCTTTTGCTAATTAAAGTGCTGGAACCTAAATGTACCCAATCTCATCTTGTCCAAAATGTTGAAATCTACCTCTCTGTGTTCATATTTTGGGTCTATCCAATGGGATTGAACAATAGAAAAGGTTCAATGGCATATGCTTGCTCTAACCAGAAAGATGTAGACAAGTAATTACATCTGACCACAGCTAACTGTCAATTAGGTAATCTACCCTGGAATTTATGTTTTCTGCATAGACAGCACAAAATATCAGAAAACTTTACCAATGGGAAACCCAATTAATATCTCCAAATATTAATTATTTTACATCTATCATGAACCATTAATTACTATTTGATTATTCTACTCTTCTGACTATGCTTAACACTCATATGTTCTGTTTCATTTGTCTGTATCACATCAAGTTGAACAAACTATACTTAGCTCTACACTTAGTTTCAAATTTTTCTTTTCTTCTATATACCAGATTTGAACACTTTAATAATGCAGAAAATACACATTATAGTTGACAACCATATAAAGGATGATCTATGAATGGAAGTATCCCCATATACTTCATATATACAGAAAATCAAATAAAGAGAGCTGCCAGCCGGGCGGTGGTGGCGCACACCTTTAATCCCAGCACTCGGGAGGCAGAGGCAGGCAGATCTCTGTGAGTTCGAGGCCAGCCTGGTCTATAAGAGCTAGTTCCAGGACAGGCTCCAAAGGCCACAGAGAAACCCTGTCTTGAAAAACCAAAAGAGAGAGAGAGAGAGAGAGAGAGAGAGAGAGAGAGAGAGAGAGAGGCCAATGATGTGCGCAGTTCCCATGAAAGTGCTGTGCATTTGTATTTGGTGTTTTTTTTCTCTTGGTTGACATAAAATAAACTGGTCTCAGAACTTTTCAAATGTTGTAACATATGACTTAAAAATGGGATGTTTCACATTTTCACTTATAAACTCCAACATCATGTCTTCTTCTCTATACAGCTATCAGAATGGCAGAGAAACTCAACCTTCCAAAAAATATAGATGACTGGACTAAAGAGGACGTAAACCTGTGGTTACAAAGCCATAAGATTGACCAAAAGCACAGGGAAACCTTGATGGCACAAGACGTGAGTGGAGCAGTCTTGAAGTGGTTAAATAAAAACAATCTTGTTGAAATGGGCCTAACCCACGGACCAGCTATCCAAATAGAAGAGTTATTCAAAGAATTGCAGAAAACATCTTCAAAGCATTCTGCTCAGACATCTAAGGGGAAAATGGGTAATAAAATAACTCCTAAAACACAGACAGAAAGTAGAGAGACTTCAAAGCAAAACCAAAGGGGTGAAGAGAATGCAGATAAGGCTGATGCCTCTACAGTGAAGCCAGAGACTAAAGGGTCTAAATCAGAAAAAAATGAGCTGATGGAATACAATACAGAGCGACAGGGTGAACAGTCATCTCCAGGACCAACATGCGTTGCATACCCTTTCAATGAGTTCAGTAATCCGTATCGTTACAAATTACATTTCATCCTACAGCCTGAAACAGGGCCACTTAATCTCATCGACCCAGTACATGAATTCAAAGCCTTCACAAACACAAAAACAGCCACAGACCTGAACATTAAGATGAAATTTAGCAATGAGACCTTCCGGTTTGCTTCAGCTTGTATGAATTCACGTACTAATGGCACCATTCATTTTGGAGTCAAAGACAAGCCCCAAGGAAAAATTGTTGGTGTGGAACTCACCACGGTCACTAAAGACGCCCTAATTGACCACTTCTGTCTGATGATAGACAAATATTTTGAGGTTCATCAGGTCCAACAAGCAAAGAAGTGTATCCGAGAGCCAAGATTTGTGGAAGTTTTATTGCCAAACAGTACTCCATCCAACAGATTTGTTATTGAAGTAGATGTCATTCCACAATACTCTGAATGCAGAGAAGACTTTTTCCAGATCAAAATGCAACATCTTAACAACCAAACATGGCAACAAAGCTCAAAGTACTCAGTCTTTGTGCGAGATGGGCCCAAAAGTAAGGACATCATAGGGAATAAAGTTGATTTCAAAGCCTTTCAGTTAGATTTAAAAGCAGTGACAGAATCTAGGAAAGAAGCAGAAGCGAAATGCAAAGCAAAACCCGATAGAAAGAAGAGCGAGGGACAAAAGCTAATTGAACTGTTGACAGGAAACCAGGATCTGTTAGATAACTCATACTATGAGTGGTACATACTTGTCACAAATAAATGCCATCCAGATCAAAACAATCACTTAGACTTCCTGAAGGAAATTAAATGGTTTGCTGTGTTAGAGTTTGATCCTGAATCTGAGAGCAAAGGTGTAGTCAAGGCTTTCAAAAGACGCCGAGTAGCAAATCTCCACTTTCCAAGTCAATTTATGGAAGGAAAAAGTACATTAAATGAGAGAATTTACAGTCTGAATCTTTACCAGCAACCCAGCTGGATTTTCTGCAATGGCAGGCTAGACCTCGAGAGTGAAAAATACAAACCCTTAGATCCCATTTCTTGGCAAAGAGAAAGAGCTTCTGAGGTCAGGAAGCTGATTTCATTTCTTACACATGATGACATAATGCCCAAAGGGAGATTCTTGGTAATATTTTTATTACTGTCCCCTGTGGATGACCCAAGAGACCCTCTTATTGAGACTTTCTGTGCTTTTTATCAAGATCTTAAAGGAATGGAAAATATACTCTGTATTTGTGTACACCCAGACATATATCAGGTATGGAAAGACCTTCTTGAAGCAAGACTATCAGGACAGCAAGATGAAATATCAAGCCAAAGCATTTCTACTTTAAATATTGCAGAGATAAATGGCACTATTCTTAAGTTAAAATCTTTAACTCAGTCTTCAACACGATTCTTGCCATCTGTTGGTTCATCTACTGTCCTTCTGAAAAAGGAAGAAGAAGTCATGACTGCCTTGGAAATTCTATGTGAGAATGAATGTGAAGGTACACTCTTGGAAAAAGACAAAAAGAAATTACTTGAATTCAAGACATCCAAAGAGGAAGACTTCTACAGGGGTGGTAAAGTATCCTGGTGGAACTTCTACTTCTCTTCTGAAAACTATTCTTCATCATTTGTGAAAAGAGATAAATATGCAAAACTTGAAAAAAAATTCAAGAATGGGCAGATTCTTCTCAACCAGTTTGTGCAAAAATTATTCATCTCTATCATCATCCAGGCTGTGGAGGAACCACTTTGGCCATGCATATTCTCTGGGAGCTAAGAAAGAAATTCAGATGTGCTGTGCTGAAAAATAAGACAGAGGATTTCTCAGAAATTGGAGAACAGGTGACTAATTTAATCACCTATGGAGCAACAAGCCATCAGGAATACTTACCTGTGCTGCTCCTCGTTGATGATTTTGAGGAACAAGACAACGTCTACCTTCTTCAGACCTCCATTCAAACTGCTGTTGCTAACAAACACATTCGATATGAGAAGCCTCTGGTGATCATTATAAATTGTACAAGGTCACAAAATCCTGAGAAAAGTGCAAAGACCCCAGACAGTGTCGCTCTAGTACACCAACTGTCTGACAAAGAGCAGAGAGCGTTTGAGCTTAAACTGAAAGAAATCAAAGAACAGCATGAAAAATTTGAAGATTTTTATTCTTTTATGATCGTGAAAACGAGCTTTAATAAAGAGTATATACAAAATGTGGTCAGGAACATTCTGAAAGGGCAAAATGTCACCACCAACGAAGCAAAGCTTTTTGCTTTCCTGGCTCTTCTTAATACATATGTACCTGACACTACCATTTCCCTCTCACAGTGTGAGCACTTCCTAGGAATCTCAAACAAGAAGGCTTTCTGGGGAACAGAAAAGTTTGAAGACAAGATGGGTACCTACTCTACAATTCTAATCAAATCAGAGGTGATAGAATGCGGGAGCTACTATGGAGTGCGCATCATTCACCATGAGATTGCCACCGCCTCACTGGAAGAATTGAAGAGAAGCTACAACGTGAACAAAAGTAAAATCGTGATGGATATGCTCACAGAAAATTTGTTCTATGACAGAGGTATAGGAAAAGACAAGTTTTTCCAAGACATGCAAACACTTTTGCTCACAAGACAGCGTGATGAGCATGAAGGTGAGACAAGAAACTTGTTCTCCCCATTCATTGAAGCATTACATAAAGAAGAAGGAAATGATGCAGTTAAAGATGTGTTACTTGAAGCTAATCGTAGGTTCAACCCCAATGCATTCATTTGCCAAGCCTTAGCAAGACATTTCTACCTTAAAGAGAAGGACTTTACAAATGCTCTCTTTTGGGCAAAACAAGCAAGAAAGATACAGCCTGATAATTCCTACATCTCAGATACACTAGGTCAAGTCTACAAAAGTAAAATAAGATGGTGGATAGATGACAATGTAAGAAATGGGACTGTCTCAGTTGATGATCTAACTGACCTGTTAGAGTTAGCTGTGCATGCATCCAATGCTTTCAAAGATTCTCAGCGCCAAAATGAAGATAGAGAATATGAAGGGAAAGAAAGGATGTATCAGAAGTCTAAAAGGAGGTATGATACTTACAACATAGCTGGTTATCAAGGGGAGATAGAAGTGGGACTCTACACTATCCAGATCCTCCAACTCATTCCTTTCTTTGACAACAAAAATGAACTATCTAAACGAGATATGATCAACTTTATATCAGGAAATTGTGATATCCCGGGGAATCTAAATGAATTTAAGTCAGCACTCAAGAATTTTATTCCTTATCTAACTAGCCTGCAGTCTTCTTTGAAGAGATCCTTTGACTTTTTTGATGATTACTTTGTCCTTCTAAAACCCAGAAACAATATAAAGCAATATGAAGAGGCTAAAAGTCGGAGGAAGGTAGGTTCGTACTTTAAGAGGTATGTAGAAATATTTGGTCCCTTGGAAGAATCACAAAATCAAAACTTTAGATCAAAGCTCAGTCTACCACTTCAAGTAGAAAAGACTCGGAGAAGCCTAGAAGCTTTAAAAGCAGACAAGTTTTCTGGACTCTTAGAATATCTTATCAAAAGTCCAAAAAATGCTGTGGGTTCCATGGAAGACATAGTGAACAAATACACTTCCCTTCTTGAGCAAGGTGTTATCAAAACCCAGCAAAAGGAAAAGCAAAATTCCATCTTGGCCAACATCATCCTCTCTTGTCTTAACCCTACCTCCAAATTAGTGAAACCAATTAAAAGACTGAAAGAGCAGCTTCGAGAGATCCTGCAATCAATTGGACCGACTTACCAGTTTTCAGAACCCTATTTCCTAGCTTCTCTTTTATTTTGGCCGGAAACCCAAAACCTAGATCAAGATTCTAAACAAATGGAAAAGTATGCTTGGGCACTGGAAAATTCTTTCAGAGGGCAATATAAACGCATGTATCGCACAAAGCAACCAATTGCATATTTCTTTCTTGGGAAAGGCAGCAATAGAAACAGACTTATCCACAAAGGGAAAATTGATGAAAATTTCAAAAAAGCATCTGATATTAATTCTTGGTGGCATAGTGGAAAAGTATGGGAAGAGAAAAAAGTCCAGGATCTTTTGGATCGTTTACAGGGACGAGCTGAAAACAACAATGTATACATAGAGTACGGAATCACTGAAAAAATCACAATACCAATTTCACCTGCTCACTTAGGTCAACTTAGAAGTGGGAGGAGCATAGAAAAGGTGTCTTTTTATCTAGGGTTTTCCATTGGAGGCCTTCTTGCTTATGACATTAAAACTGTTTAAGATCTTGAGTTTCTTTATCTAGAAATGTGGTTTTAGTATCTTTTTTCCTTTAATTTACTTATAGATATAATTCATTAATTTTGTATAGTGATAATGGGAGTAGTCAAAGAAAAATAAGATTGAACTTCAGGCTATTTCTGTGCAATGGGTATATAGAAGCCTTTTTACTTTTCCCTCTGTATAACCATGTTGTCAAGAAATTTCTCTAAAATATCCACAAAATAAAATGAAACCAAAATATATAATTTGTTTTGATCATCATAGTCTCATTAGAATCCTGCTGAGAGGAGATTCCCTCCTGCCTCCTACATAAAATTCATCTCCATAATTTATCAGTTCAATCTTAACTTTTACTTGACAAATACATAGTTATGGTCACCAATGTGATGTTTTGAAATATGCATACTTTACAAAATATTTAAATTAAGTTGAAGAATATATCTATTGATTCACAAACTTACATGTTGTCATAAGAATATCTGAAATTCTCCTAGCAATTCTCTATCTGTGTGTATGTGTATTTGTGTGTGTGTGTGCATGTGCATGTGTGTTTGCTTGTTTTGTTTTTGTTTTGAATTAGGGTCTCTTTATGTCCTGGAACTCACTAAGTAAACCAGGTTGGCCTCAAACTTACAGAGATCGACCTGCCTCTGCCTTTCAAGTTCTAGGACTAAAGGGGTACGCCATCATGTCCACCCTAGGATTTTCAATAATGTATAATCATCATACTATATAATAGAGCCTCTTGTCTACCTTGAGCCTCATACCCTTTTACTAGTATTACTTCATTTTCAATACTTTCCTAGTAATTACCATGTACTCTTTGTCTAGTGCCTTTGCTCCTATGAGTTCAGTTTCTTGGGTTCCACATTTATGTGAGATTATATATTTTTCCATACTTAATTTATTTCATTTCTGACAGATGGTGATATCTTAAGATTATTTTTGGTGAATGTAATTAATGGTTTCTAAAGATAATCCCTCTATGCAAACAGAGTCTCAGTATAGAAGTTAGGGTATCTGCTCATGTTTTTTTTCTGAGTCAGGTTTCAGTGCATTCTGCATAGAATCACCCCTGCTGAGGTCTTACCTTCACAGAAGATTCTTCTGAGCTCAATATCTTTTGGGTCAAACATTCTCTCCCTCATGACCCATCTTGGGTACACAGCAAGCACAAGTGTTTATTTCACCATTGAAAAATGGTGCAGCTGATTTCCAGTTTTAATCGTAAGTTGCCTTGTAAATTTAGGGTGATATGCACCAAGCCCTCTCAGAAGGCTGTCTGAACTATTTCTGTGCCTAGATTCCTTTGGTAGACTGAGGAACTTTCTTCAAAAGTACCTCCTCATAAAGGGCTGGAAGTTCAGAGGTCTCATCTAGATACATGAAGCTCTAGTTCAGTCCCCAGAGCTAAAATAAATAAATGATTTTTGAGACAGAAGACAGAGTTCAGTGATAAATCACTTACCGTGCATTTTCAAGGCACTACGTTCAGTCTTCTGTACCAAAATAATAATATTTTTAAAAGAGCCTCTTTATAAACTCTGACTTTCTCAATGCCAGCAGTAGGCAAGCTACAGACTATAGGATAAAGCAAATACTTTTACAAATATTGTTTTCTTTACCCAAACATGAGTAAGGAGCACCTCTTTTTGAGTTCCTAGTCAGGGGACCCAAGAGACTGGGAAAATATAAGCTGTTGCCATTGTGCTTAGCTGTCTGCCAGACATGACAATAAGGCCTTATTGCTGAAGAAAGCACACATCTTGTCACAGGACTTAACTAAACCAAGCTGGTACTGACATGGAAGCCTCCTTCCTGGTGTCCAGCTCTCACACCATCAAAAGATGCTATCTATGCAAGATTCCAAATGAGAAAAGAAATTAGTACTCCCACCCAGCTATAAAGCTTGAGAATCACAATAAAAATATGACCAACACTATGTGCTCAGTGGAGTGATACAGGCACTTGTATCTTGAGAGTAGCCAATGGCTGTCTAACTTAGTCTAAAACTCACTCTATTGGAGAGAATTCACATGTATAAATCTAGCAAAGAACCTAGGCCCCAGAGGAGACTTCATCATTACCATCTTTTTAAAATAATATAGTTTCCAACTGCTTTGTAAACACTCATTTTTGTATACACATAGACAAGTGCAGCTCTCACATCTCATCAAAGAGCTTCTCTTCCTAACAGGTGGACACTATTAGAGCATTCTACAACTTGACAAACTTCAGACAATGACCATGGTGTGGTCGGTTTTTAAATTGGACATATATAACACAGCCCTTGTACCTAGGGCTCAGGGAACATTGTGGGAGAGGGGAAAGAAAGACTTAAGTCAGAGGATCAAGATGACTATGCGATAATTTTTTGTAGACAGTACAGGGATGTCTTGATCATGAACTCAGAACAAAATGGCAGCCTACACAAGACCTACAAAGACCACACAAATTTACATGCCAACATGGACAGAAAAAAACTTCACAAGGCTCCACCCCTAAGTGAAGAGCTACAGGGAATGAAGGACTGTTGAGAAAGGCAGAAATGAAGTGGTGGTGGTGGTGTTATTGTTTTGTTTGTTTATGATTTTCAGGTATGAGATTCCTACCCTAACCCAAGAGATAAACCTTAAATATACATGCAAATAAGGACAACACTAATTGGGCTTAGATATTGTGTGTGTTATATTCTATATCTCAATTCAACCTACCTAGGAAGCAGCAAAATTAATTAACTCAATAATCAAGCAAATAGGTTCAGCAATGCTCCCCAAAGAAATAACAGCCTGGAAATGGGGCTTAGAAAATATACAATATCAACCGCAAACAATCAATTATAAAAAAAAGTCTTTAAAAACAAAAACAAAAAGCTAGAGGATGGGACTCTGTTAGGTGCCCCCAAGAAGTAAGTTCAAGAATAAAAGGACTTTTAAATGATTAGAAAAAACTAGAAGTAAATGTCAGAGATCTAGCAAATGAAAGATGCTTCAGTCTTTTGTCTACTCTCTTGATTGGGGTCAAACTTGCAACAGTCTGATGGCTTCTCTCACTCTCATCAGAATCTGTTTACTCTCTTTATATACACATAAGTTAGGTACATATATACTTCATATACATAAGGAGAAAGATAAGTATTCTATTGAATCTGCTATTGATTCTATTTCCCTGGAGAACTCCAACACTCCACTGGAAACCCACATGTAATCAGATGAGCCGTACATCTCCCAGAAGCCAGCCTTAGGGTACTTATGATCAGTTCTGAGTCTAAGGCAAGGACAAGCCAGATATGCTAAACTAAGACGATTTGTTTCCAAATGCTTATGAAAGTGAGACACTTTATTTCAACAAAAGCCTTTCTAGAAGCTTTAAGTGAACTGAGATTTAAATAAAAATGTTTTTATTATTGACCCAAATGTGGACTACAGAAAAAATTAAGGTACCTAGCACTGGAAAAGAAAGGAGCTGACCAGTGCAAAAAGGATCCAAAGACCACATAAAACAGGAACTGAGGGAGACAGCCATAGCAGTACAATACTTGCTAAATAAACAAGGGGACCTGTGTTCAATCCTGGTAATCCCCATGCTGGTGAAGCCTACCCTAATTGACAAACTCCAGGTCCCGATGTATACCCAGAATTTCTTTGGACCACCAGCTCCCAAATAATGACACAGAGACTTCTTAGTAATTATGAAAGCATGGCCTTAGCTTAGGCTTGTTCCCAACTAGCTCTCATAACTGAACCCATTTATATTATCCTACATTCTGCCAGCTGGCTCATTACCTCTTCTTCATACTGTGCATCTGACTTACTCCTTGTCTCACAGGCAAATCCTCTGCCTCCCTACTTCCCAGAGTTCCTATGCCTTCCCAGAAGTCCTACCTAGATAATGGTCATTCAGCTCTTTATTAAACCAGTCAGAAGGTGCCTGGGCACAGATACATCTTCACAGCGTACAAAAAGATTATCCCACAACACCAATGAGAGACTACCTCAACTGTGGACACTCCAAACCGACCTATAGCCTCCACACATGTGTGCACACATATGCACATGAACATACACACACAGAGATAGAGGGGGAAAATATTCTCATATAGAAATTAACTATTTTCTAAATTCCTTTACTATGTTTCATATAATATGCAGCAGTCTAAAATGGGGTTTTATGATGTCTGAGGTTTTCTGTCTTCCCCATTCCTGTCGTTGTTAAGTCCCAAAGAAATCACACAGAGATCTATATTAGTTATAAACTGATTGGTCCATTAGCTCAGACTTCTTATTAACTCTTATAACTTATATTAGCCCATTATACTTGTCTATGTTAGCCACATGACTTGGTACCTTATTCAGCAAGGCAGTCACATCTTGCTTCTTCTGTGGCTGAGTCACAGAATCAAACTTCCCTCTTCCCAGATTTCTCATTGCTCCACCTCTACTTCCTGCCTGGTCACTGTGTCTGCACTTCCTGCCTGGCTACTGGCCAATCAGCATTTATTTAAAATATATTTGACAGGGTACAGACCATTGTCCCACAGCAACTGCACATGCTGATTCAGTGATAGAAACTATCATCAAATGGAGCAATAATGTTCTTTTACTTACTTCAGCCTGCATTAAATACTACCTCATTTACTCATGTTTCAAGAGTTATAATAATAAATCCTGACAACTCATGTTCATCTGGAAGCAAACAAACTTTTAACTATGCAGTAGGTTTCTGAATCTTCCTGGGCTTTACCTCACATCCTCCAAGGCATTGGTCCTCGCAAAACTTTCAAATGAATTTGTCATTTCCTATTCATGCAACTCAATTACCATGCTATCATCAATTTAGGGGTTCAATATGGCATTCTTTAGGATGTCTGAATCTATTAAAATGCTGTCATAACTAAGGGCTCAAGAATTTACACAGTCCTGTAGTAAAATTATTGATGAATAGTCTTATCCATTTCAGATTATTTTTCCTGGTTTCAGGACTAGACTGTATAAACTCTTACCAATTTCAAATAATAAATATAATAGGGACTCACATTCTCAGACTACAGTGCAAAGAAGTTGAAGTGGAGGCAGAAAAAGTGGTAGACTTACCTTACAAATAATTGGAAGTCTGTTTTCAAGATGTTGCATGAAGTATGACTATAGTTAAAAGAAGAAACAGAAATCCATCAAAGAAATGAGAAATAATGAAACATAATAAATAATAAAGGCTATCAAGAACTACACAGAAATTTTACAATTGAAATAGAAAAGTCAATGGATTGATCGAATAGCAAAATTAAGAAGACAGAAAAATGGGTTGGCGAATTTGAAGAAAGCACACTAGAAAATATTCAGTCTGAGAAACCAAGGAACAATAAACTGAAAAATGCAGACTCAGGAACCTGTGGACAATAAATATACATATAAGCATATGTAATGTTATATATGTGTATATAAGATAGGTAGTTGGATAACAGGTAAATAGATGATAGACATATGGATGTATATTATAGATAGATAGATAATAGATTGACAGATGGATGATAAATATAGATATAGATAGATAATGTAGATGACAGATATAGATATATAGATGATAGATAGACAAACAGATAGATAGGTAGATACATAGAAAATAGATGTTTGCTTGTAGGGAATCTCAGGATGAAGAAATAAAGCAGAGCTGAGAGAGTACTTAAAGAAATAATGATTAAAAATACTCTAAATTTGGCAAAAGACTAAGAATACCTTAGCCAGATAATTTCAGAGAAAAGAACACCAAGATGGGCTTCTTTTTAAGGGAACAGCCAGGAACCGGCAAAATTAAATTTTAAGATGAGAACAACAAAGAAAAATCAAATTTGAAAAATTATTATAAAATATCAGTAAAACAGATGACCTCTATCATGACTCACACACACAAAAGAAAAGACACAAATTATGTAAAACTTTGAAACTACTGGGGAAAACCTAAATGAAACCTTTCAGGGTATAGAAAGAGGCAATGACGTGGGGCACACCTCTAGTGGGCATGGGCAGAGACAAGCTAATGATGCCTGGAGCCTGCTAACTGACTGGTCTAGTGATTGTGGAAAACACTCAACCTCTGGCCTCCACATATATAAACACACAAGCACATGCATATACATGTACACATACATGAGCATGTATTCACACACAAAAATATTCCTAAACTAGCTTCAAATAGTTTTACTTGAGAATTCTACCATATCGAAAAATTTAAGAATTCTAGCTGTTCCCCTATATCCAATTCCCAGTCTCATCCCCAACTCTTCAGCAGAACACACGTAGCCTTCACTGCACCCCTGTTCCCATCACCTGTCAATCTCACTTCTAGCCTCCCACTCCCTACTCATTGCTTTGTCCCAGTCCACAACCCCCAGCACCCCTAGTTAACCCAAGAGCCACTCCTGCTAGGACAACAGGTAGACGGGGGGCAGATCCACACCTCTCATTCAGCTCCTCTGTATTCTCCAGGCTTAGCCCCAGCACTGTAGCAGAAAACTTGATGCAGTCTCCTTTTCCTCTCTGCCCTTATCCCTAACATCACAAAGACCTCTTCATCCATCTTCTTCCCCAACTCCCACCATACCAGAATTCTGGTCTCCAATACCAGCAGGCATTTCCTGTGAACACACCAACTGAACAGGCCAGGGAAACAGGTAAGCTAACTGAAAACCTTCCTCTCCTACAAACCCAATCCCCAAATCTTATCCCTATCTCTGCAAAAGAACACTTGTTGATGCCTTCTTTCTCCCTCTTCCCACATCTCCTGTGGACTCCACAGACCTTCCGCTCCTAACGTCCTTCCTCTCTCTTATCCCAGACCCCAGTTGTAGCAGGAACTCCCTGTTAACCCACAGACCACTGTTATCAAGGGGGCATGTAGGTTGTTTGTAGATATTCCCCTCTCCTTCTGTTTCTCTAAATCCAAACTCTAGTCTTATCTGCAGCTCCATAGCAGACCCAGCTCTTTAAGACCTTCTCTTCACCATATCCTCCATTCTGAGGAGATGAAATTCATAGATCCTAGTTGAACATTCTGCTCTCATCTCTCCTGGTAACTGCTTCAGACCCCTATAAAATCCCTTCCAACCTGCCTATCCCCATTCCTAAGAGTCAGATCCCAATACCTTAAAATAATTTTATCTTGAAATCCCTTTCAGATCCAAAGAAAATTTCCTACCAGGCAATGCATAGCTATCACACTCTGAAAATGCAGAGAGAAACAGAAACAAGGAACAAATCACTCACCCAACAAAGACAAACCCAGAAATCAGCACCAGTACTTATAATAATCCTAAACCCAGCCTAGACACCAGCATAGAAAAACACAATCAACAACAGTTAGGGCAATATGTCTCTACTAGAGCCCAGTT
>JAQHUG010000931.1:62130-76242 GCA_028555095.1 Dicrostonyx torquatus | reverse complement strand
TTACAAATAATGCTGCTATGAACATAGTAGCACAAATGCTTTTGTAGTATGGTTGGGTATCTCTTGGGTATATTCCCAAGAGTGGTATTGCTGGAGGGATGTCCCCAGCTAGGTACTTGGGCAGCAGAGGAGAGGGTGCCTGAACTGACCTTGTCCCATAGTTACATTGTTGAATATCTTGATCGTCACCATAGAAATGATGACGATCCATGATGGGTAGAGATAGAGGCAGAGACCCACATTCACATCAGAGCAAGGGATTGAGCTACCAAGGTCCAGTCGAAGAGCAGAAGGAGGGAGAAAAGGAGCAAGGAAGTCAGGACCCTGTGGGACTGGCCCACCAACTGAAACAGTGTGCTTGATCTATTGGGAGCTCATCAGGACTGGATGAGCAAATGACCAAACCGGACTCTCTGAATGTTGCTGCCAATGGAGACTGACTGAGAAGCCAATGATAATGGCACATGGACCTATCTATCTCTTCTGCATGTATTGGCTTTTTGGAAACCTATTCTATATGGATGCACACCTTCTTAGACCGGGATGCAGGGGGGAGGGCCTTGGGCATTGCACAGGGCAGGGTATCTTGCCCCATCTTAAGGAAGCAGGGGCACGGCGGTCGGGTAATGGGGGAGCGGGAGGGCCTCGGACAAGGGGAGTAAATGTAAATTTTTCTTTTAACAATAAAAAAAGAAAAGAAAAACAAACAAACAGAAAAGATAAAACTAAAAGATAATAACTGAGTTTTTATCACAGAGTAGTAACTGTGGGTTTTCTCTATAGAACAATGTGGTGCAATGGCCTGGATTACTGCTACAATATAGATAGAAGGAAGAAACATGCAGGCTTTTCATGATTGCAAAAATCATATAACATATTTTCTGTATCAGGAGTGGAAATAGTAAAAAAAAATGTGGTGATTGATAGCTAAAAAACATGCTAAAACTGTAAATCTGTATGTCATTTGACACTTAAGGGCTGTATTACATAAACAATGGAATGAGGGAAAATGAAGACATGAATGTAATCATTGTCCATTAGATGAGTAACTATGTTTCCTCCTCTTCTATTAATTTTACAAAGAAATAACTACTTTGAGAGTGATACATGTAAAAGATAGAAATATCGTTCCTTTGATTTATTGAATTTTCTTTGTAGGTGCATAAAAATAAATAACGGTGCTTGGAAGTCATATCTTAAATGTTTACCATGAAAATGTAAATGTAATAGATTTTAAAAATAACTATCATAATAAATAGGGTTTGAGACAATTTTGAAATAGACAGATTGGACCCTGGTATTTGTCATTATTGATATTTCACAGTGAATTTAAACTCCTTTGTTTTATATGTATTCAATATGTATAACTTTTCATTCAGCAATCATACCTACTAAATTCATATTTTATTTAATTTATTTATTGTGAATTTGTATAGATAGATTGAGAGAGAGAGAGAGAGAGAGAGAGAGAGAGAGAGAGAGAGAGAGATGTTCATTCCATGGCACACAGGTGCAGGGAAAAGGACAACTTATAGTAGTCAGTCCTTACCATGTTGGCAATGAAAAATTCAAAGTATTGTCTTTGATGTCAGGAACTTTTATTTGTTCAGATCTCACAATTTCTCTCAGTGAACTAACTTTAGGACCATATTTTTAAGGTTGAAAAGTTTCTCTGGTACTTGATAGATGGCTCGGCACTTAAGAATGTTTTACAGTCATCCAGACACCTGAATTTAGTAACTAGCACCTATGCTGCTCTGCTTACATGTCCATGCCTATATGTCCATATTCATGAGCCAGAGCATCCTACATACTCCTCTGTTCTATATAGGCACACATATGTATGTGTGCTTACATGAAGAAATAGACATCAACAAATACACACAATTCTTTAAAAGAAAAGTCTTTTTCACAGAGATAGATTCTAATTGGTAAGTGCAAACACAAGAGTAAAGGAAAGGCTTTATGCCTTAGAAATGGAATATGTAATATAGGATAGCCTGTTACTGCAGTCTAATAAAAAACCTTTGTCTTGGTTGCTTTTGTCAGCTTGAAACAAGCTAGAAGCATTTGGGAAGAGGAAAATTCAGTTGAGAAAATACTTCCATATGATTGACCTCTAGTCAAATTTGTGGTAGGGAGAGATAGCTTGGGTAGCTTAGCAAGTTTGTGGTCAGGGATGAATGCTTTCCAGACACACCACCATGGCCAGGCAGGCATTCTGCACATGTACAAGTGTGAATAAGACAATGCTCTGGATCTCCAAAACTGAATTTCACTTGTGCAAAGATGGAAACCCACTAATGCTATTGTTTGCACTACAAAAGACAGTGAACCTGAGTCCAGGTACATAAAGAATCCGATGGAGAGTAGGTACAGACCATAGTCCCAACTGAAGTATGCATGATGGTCACACAAACATTAGCAAGAAAAAATAATTCCTTCAGTTGATGTGATTATGATCAGCTAAATAGAAAAACACTTTGGAAAGGAAACACTGATGCATAATGCAAACGCACAGAGGAAGAAGCCTGTACTCTCCTTCTACCTTAGAGTCAGAGCAAAAGGAAGGAAAGGATCAGAGTTATTCTTAGGTCCAAGAGGTACGTCCTGGTGCTGATTTGGCCAGAAAATGTGAAGATTGTAAACTTTTCTACAGAAACATAAGGTTCCAGAGACTTAAATGGCAGAAGTTTATCATAGGGATTGAAGTCCAAAATCAAGCACCAACAGGTATTTATTACAAATTGTGTTTCAGAATGTATTCCTACTTGGCCATTTTCATATCTGCCTCTCACAGAATTTTCTTTCCTTGATACCTGTAATCAGTGAGCAATCAATGACACGGACCCCGCTATTGCTTCTTTTCCTGAGTTAACTAACTGTAGGGTAAGCTGACACCTATAACATCCAACATATACTTCATTCTTTCTTAAACAGATACTACAAATATGCTCACTTAGAGAGTAAGGATTTATTATATAAGTATTGAGGCACAATTAAATATTTATAAGATATTTTTAGGAATCCAGAGATGGCAGAAGAGAGGAGTTAAAAATCTTTCCAAAGTTTCCAAGAGTAGTGCTCAAAACATAGTGAGTTTTTCTGGTAACTTAGCACCCTAAATTTCTTTCCACATAGCTTTGATAAGACAGTAGACACAGTTAGACTCACATGGCTGATTGTTGACAACTTGACTCTGATACTTTAACTTTCTCTGTACCCTAATGTGGGCTACTCTGAATATGTTGGGGTTTGGCTACTTTCTATAGGTGTATCTCTTGCATTGACACATTACAATATAACTGTGTCCTTTGCTTTACAATTTTTTTCATTAAACATATACATCATAAATATTTTTATATTTTTCATTCCCTGTTATCCTCTTCCCTCTCACACTAAAATTCTTATTTCCAATGGTTGTCCTCCAGCTATAATTTTTCTGTTTAGCATTGTGAGTTTATTTTTGTTTGCTTTCATGAAAATGAATTGGGGCTCATTTACTTGAACATAGCATTTTATAAATGGCTTAAAGGTTAAAACAGTGACAATCAGTTTCCCAGCTTAATTAAGTGCAGAAACACATCTGTGAGAAAGAAAACTCTTCATTCCCCCTCAATGAATGGTAAAATGCCAAAGATTCCAATATTGTGTAGATCTTCTTCAACAGTGAGTTCAAGAGTAAAGTGATCATGCAAGGAATCCACTGTTTCAGAGGATTCCTTACTATCCTCTGGTTTTTATTTCCTTCTTACACCCTACTCTTGTACATGAATCACAAGATACCATGATATAGATATTCTTTTAAGGATAATTGTGAGCACTCCACAGTTGTCCTTAGGATGAAGCAAAAAAAAAACATTATTTTGAGTGAGTTGGATATATACAAGAATCTTTTCACTGAAGCAGAAGAAATGCCAGATGTACGCTGAACACACAAGGAAGTGATGAGACAGTATGTGACAGGAAGCTAGGGCTCTGTCACCATTCACATTTCTTTTTAGTATTCACTTCTGAAAGTACAGACTGTATCTCATTTTCTAATTCCTGATCTAATATGAATTTCAACTGTTTGAGAATTTTTTGCTTGCTCTGATGAAACACTGTGACCAATGCAGGTTAAACAAGATTTTAATTAAACTTATGATTTCAAATGGCTAGAGTTAACGATAGTCAGAAAAAAGCTGGTAGCAGCAATGGCTGAGAGATTACTTTGGGAAACACAACAGAAGCTTAGTGAGCACATGGTATGGAAACAGGGTTGAGACCTCACAGATATTGCTGTGATAAATCTCCCTGCCAAAGGCCACACCTCCTAATCCTTTTCAAATATTTTGACAAGGGAGGATAAATTAAACATAAGGTCATAAAGATCATCTCATTCAAGCTATCACACCTGCATACCATGAAAATTAGAATGTAATATTTAAATGACAATTATTTATCATTAGGTTTGAGCTTAAGTTCACAAAAGAAAATTAAAATTTCATCATTGAAAAATGCATCATTTACAACTTCCCATGGCATAGGATTTTAACATAGAAAAATATAGTTTTGAGGTTCTTAAATTTGGGAAATGAGTTGAATCTGGATGCCAAATATAGCTCACAAATAATATAATTTATTTATTTTTGACAAAGGTGGAACAATCTGTGGCAAAATAGACTCTTTGATCAATTGTAAGCTTTGTCATTATCAAAGGTTCCAGTAAACTCAAACTGACAAAAGTGAATAAGGATGAATTAGTGCTAGAAACAAGTATGAGAAAATTGGTTCTTGATGAATTGTCCACTGGCCTGTATAGGACAGTCTTCACAGGAGAGTTTAATAAAAAGAACATATAATTTTTTTTGAAAAAAAAATATTGTAGCCAGGTGTGATGACTCATGCCTTTAATTCCAGCACTTGAGAGGCAGAAGCAAGTGAATCTTTGTGAGTTTGAGACTACCCAGGTCTACAGAGTGAGTTATAGGACAGTAAAAGGTACACAAAGTAACCCTGTCTCAAAAAATTTTTAAAAAACACTTAAAGATGAAAAATACATGGAGAATCTTGAAACTATGTTTTTGTGTTGCCTTTGTATTGTTTGACTACTAAGGAAGAAATAACTGCTAAAAGAATTTGATTATAAATGCTGCTGGATTTATCCAACCTATATATTTTAAAATACCTTGACTTCAAAATATAAGTCACAAGATATGCTATTTTGGAAAGAGGTTTTCCTTTTGTTTCCCCAGGAAATGAGTCCCTGTGAATTAATTCTTGGCTAAGAAAAAAAAATGAGGTTTGATCGAGGAAGACCCCCTGAAAAATCTCCAATATGAGCATATGACCCAGAGGTTCCAACATTTTAGATATCCTCTGTTGCAGTTTCCCATGAGAACAACTTCAAGACTGCTGGCTGATACAATCGGGTCACATAGAATACTCTAGTCAGGATTTGACCATAATCCTAAATTTTCTTTTGGTTCCCATAAGACTATCAATACCCTCAATCAGCAGGAAGTAGTAAAGAAAAGTATGCCCACATTCACAAAATGTAGATTATGTATGTTTTTCTTTGTTTAGAATGTTGTTTACAAGTTATTATAGATAATAGTCAGGAAAAACCTAAACATTAGATTTAGGGGTTTGTTTTGGAAAGACAAAAGAGGAGACACTGTGGGATAATTTTCTTATACATTTCAAATAATTATCACTCATACTGTTTTAATAAACCACTGATTGAACAGTAGTCAGGCAGGAAATATAGGTGGGTCAATGAAACTAGGAGAATTCTGGGGAAAATTAAAGTAGAGATACAAGACAGATGCAGAGGAAGTAAGATGAGAGTGCTTAACAGAGAAGAAGTACCAAGTCACATGGCTAAATACAGACAACAATTATGGTTTAATTTAAGTTGTAAGGGCAAGTTATTAATAAGTCAGTGCTATTAGACCAAACAGTTTGTAATTGATAAAATACTTTGTGTGTTTATTTGGCACTGAATGGTTTTAGGAACAGGTGGTACACAAATTTCCATCAACATGTTTATGATGTATGCACAAGTATACATATAGATATATATTGTTGCTTTGTTATTTACAGGTATGTAAATTCTAGCCTTTCTCCTTTGTCCCAGTAGATAGATCTTCACCATAAATTCTACATTATGACTCAGAGAAAGTTATAAAAGAGCGGGTAGAAAGATTGTAGATGCCAGAATATCAGAAAAAAATGTTATGAAATATTCTCTACTAGAAATGACTGCACAAAGATGACAGGATCCAAGTATGAATTGACATTAAGAAGAAAAGGGAGAAGCAATTGTTGCAGTGTACTACCCCTACACAAGGAACTTAGTCAACTAATGACTGCTGAGGTAAAGGGAATCAGACTTTCTTAGTGGCTTATTGATTGTGCAGTGTTGCAAGGCCAAACACAATATTTTGACAATCCACATGCACTTGGCTTTTTTACATATATAAATAATATACATGTAAAAATGAAGTATTTATAGCTGCTTAATGACAAAGATGTTTTAATTAGTATAATGTTACCTTTTATTTTCAAGGTCCCAATTCATTTTACAATTAATGATGAAAAATTGTTTATCCTATATTCAAACAGTATATTCTTTATTTATTCCTCTGTGGAAGGACACATTGATTATTAACAAAAGTCATATCTTTACATAATTCTGTAACTAGACACTCAGATAAAACATAAAATATTGATTACAGTTTGAATGCTATGTCAAAAAAAGCCAAGTAAAAATGGAAATCCCAATTACTATCAGTTTAACGAATTTAAAGTACTCTATCTGCTGAGGATGATGCTAAAGCTATCATTCCCAATTTAGAATGACAAATGTTATGTCTGAACCAACATTAAACCTTGGCAAGTCAGGATTCTCAATTCAGAGAATTAGATGCATAAAAAGTCACATATATGTTGATCAGGACCTCATTTTTTTGTGAGCCAGTCTTTGATCAGTGAAAAGATTGTTATTTCTGTTTTGAGATGATGATATATCACTGCTCTACAATCTTAATTTTTTGTGCTGTGTCTCTGTTTTGAAAACTTTCACAAATTCCAGGTATTTTCTGAATTTAAACAATATATACCATCTTAGTCTATGGCCCACAGAACAGGGCCAGTGATTTTGAAACATCCAAATGTTGAAAAGTCTTTTTCCAATTTAGGCTGCCTCAAAATGGTGATCTTTTAGGTATCATAACAAATCCACTGATACTGTGTATGAGAGACAGAGTGTATTGTTTTAACACTGATGGACAATGGTTTATGGTTTCAACACTTTAAAAATGTTTGCCAATTATCTGCTTCAATCTCATTAGACATTGAAATGAAAATATTGTTTTTTATCTTAAATGAGATAAATAGATATATAGTCCTGTAAAATCTTTCCCCAGTTCAGAGACATATAAGTTTTTGTAATATTCTTATTCCATACACTGTAGGATGCAATTTTATATAAGCCAATACCAGAATATATATATATATATATATATATATATATATATATATATTAAAGGTAATATATAGTTACCTTTCATCATCAAGGTTCCAATGCATAACACAATTATATATATTGTATTATGAGGACTGAAACTTTATGTTCAGACAATTAAAGACTCTAGCCAATACTGATAAAATAGTAAGGGAATATAACTCTATATTGAGAATAATAATATGATGGTTTTTTCTTTCCACATTAATTTGGCGGTGGAAATAAATGCATTGCATTGTGCTCACTGTTTACCCTTAATCTGTAAAAGCATCCTGAGACTGCTATCAAATTTCTACACTTAACCAGTTGTCCAGTAGAGGGAGATATAGCATTGTTTTTACGACGCCCATGATGTTGAATTTCTTTTATTTATTTTTTTAAAAAATAACAATCCAAATTACCACTCCCTCCCGCCCTCTCATTTCCTTCATACACCTTTCCACCCTGCACCACTCTAATCCTAAGAGAGGGTAGCCACTTTGCTTTGTGGATAGTCCAAGGCCCTCCGCACTACATCTAGGCTGAGCAAGGTATACATCCAAAGAGAATAGGATCCCCAAGCCAGTATATGTTGTAGAGCTAAATCCCAGTAGCCTCTCAGCCTGCTCCAACTGTCAACCACATTCAGAGGGACTAGTTTGGTCCTTTGCTTGATCCTTCCCATTCCAGCTGGAATTGGTGAGCTCCCATTAGCTCAAGTAAACTGTATCAATGGATGAACTCTTCAGGGTCTAAACCTCTTTGCTTATATTCTCATTCCTTCTACTTGTTCGGGACCGTTGCCCCGACATAGAAACTGAAGCTCTTCCCCAAATGTGTGCTCGGAGATGCACGGAAAGAAACAAGCCTTCACACCATCACAGTTTAAAAAGGCTCCTCTTATTTTTCAGCGAGGGCCTGTATTTATTCTAATTTCTTAAAATTCCTCCTGCTCTCTAAGGCTCTCTTAAAACCATTTCTCTCTCGCTGCTTCCTAAACTCTCTTCTCCCTGCAAACAGCTCCTTGCTCTTTTTCTTCTGCTCTCGGCTCTAAAAACCTCCTATGTGCCTGCCTGTTCCTATTTTCCACTCTGTCCCCTCTCTTCGGGTCTCTTTTATTCTAACTCCTCTTCCTGCCTTGTCTCTCAGCATCCACTCTGGAATTCACACCTCAGCTAGCAAAGATAGCTACCTTCCTGGGGCAATCTACAAATGCATCAGCGAAGCTGGAGCAAAGACCTGGGCTATTGTCTTTCTAAATAGCTGCCTTCCACCACAAGCCTGCAAGGCATCCTTGGTCTAGCAGGTATCAGAGACCACATCTACTTTTCAACTAGATTTTGGGAGCTTTGTCCAGTGGGTCTCTGCCTCTGTTATGATCTGTTGTTGAACAAAGGTTCTGTGGTGATATTTAAGATAATCATCAGTCTGACTACCAACAAGGCCAGTTCGGCACCCTCACCTCTACTGCTTATGTTCCTAGCTGAGGTCATCCTTGTGGATTCCTGGGAAATTTTCTAGAGACAGGTTTCTTGCTAACCCCATAATGTCTCCCTCAATCAAGATATCTCTTTCCTTGCTCTCATATCTCTCATTCTTCCATCTCCCTATCCAATTCCCTTAAGTTCTCCTCAAGCCTTCCCTTCTCCCCTCCTGTTCCCCCTTTCCCATTCCTTCTAACCCTGGCCCCATGCTCCCAATTTTGTCAGACGATCTTGTCTGCTCTCAATTTCCAGGTGGGTCTATACATGTTTTTCTTTGGGTAGAAACACTTTGGAAATCAGTATGGTCATTTTTCAGAAAATTGGGAATCAACCTATCTCAGGATCCAGCAATACCACTCTTCAGCATATATCCAAAAGATACTCAATCATATTTAAAAAATCCAACTATGTTCATAACAGTATTATTTGTAATAGCCAGAACCAGGAAACACCCTAGTTTCCCCTCAACTGAAGAATAGATAAAGAAAGTGTGGCACATTTATACATTAGAATACTACTCAGTGGTAAAAATATAATATCTTGAATCTTACATGCAAATGATGGAATTAGAAAACACTATCCTGAGTGAGGTAACCCAGAAACAAAAATTGAATATGGTATGCATTCACTCATAAGTGGATACTAGCTATAAACAAAGGACATTGAGTCTATAGTTCATGATCCTAGAAAAGCTAAGTAATGAAATATAGTATTTTAAAACTAGAGACCATAGAGACTGTTGCCCTGTCAGTTCCTTTTTAAAATATGAAACTCAACATCACTTATATGAGTACCTCTTTCACTGAACTCACTGATTCATTATTAGAACATTATAAGACAAACTGCTGCTGTAATATGGAACATTAGACATGCATGGACAAAGCAAGGAGATGCTGTTATAACCACAGCTCATTGGGCTTCTGGATTTCAGGTCACATTACTGCTAGTGGAGTGATACTACATAAATATCAAATTTCTTTAAAATGGCACTCCATACCATTGTCACTGTTTAGGTTTCAATTTGATAAAACAATATTTTTTACACATTTCAAAGTGAGTTAGAGATACATTTTATTTATCAACCATGTTCTAATTGATGGTCCATGTCTGGTTTCAGCCTCCATAGGTAACATTATGCTAAACGAGCCTCTAGACGTCCTGCTGTGACTCTATGTGAGTTAGTCAGGACCAACTGCCATCCCTGTGAGGACAGTGCCATACATACACACTGGTACCAACTTAATTGAACCAGACTCCAAGAATCCTCATCAATTATGTCACTGGTTCCATCTCTGGAATCTCCTAGTGTTTCAGAAGTAGCAGGTGAGGGACAAATTTTATTCTTAAAACCAATAGCCTGGAATCAGAAGACACTTGGAAGTTCTTAATTTCAATACAGTTATGAATTCACAGTCAGAGTATAATAGATCATAATATAAAGCAGCCAGAGAAATGGTTTCTTCTGGTGTCACATTTAACTATTTGAAAGTTTTTCTGAGATACAATTAGGCTTGAAACTTATGGGCACATTTAGTCGAGAAAACACAAAAGGATCTCTTACAAATGAACTAGCTTTACTCTATTTCAACTACATAATTCCATGTCTGATAATGATTTTTTCTGATACCAAAAGTAAAATTATTCCACATGAGCCACAACCTAGAAGAGTAGGCAGTAAAGGTTGGATGAAGAGTTTGTGTGGTAGATTGTTCTTTTCATTTTCCTAATTGCAATTAGAGCATTATCATGAGCAATATGAAGAAATCTACTTCAGGTCCCCCAAATATTTTCTTAGTTAGGCTTTTTATTGTTGTGAAGAGAAACTATGACCAGAGAAACTCTTGTAAATGGAACATTTTATTGGGACTTCCTTACAGTTTCAGTTTTTCTGTCCATTATTATCATGGCAGGAAGCATGTCAGCATGTGGGCATGTGTAGTACTAAAGGAATAGCTAATATTCTCACATCTTGCAGATAATCGGAAGTCGAGTGGGTGGTATTCAGAGCCTAGCAAACTTCCAAGCTTTCCTCACAGTGAGACACATTCACCAACAAGACCAAATACTCCAACAAAGCCACTTCTCCTAATAGTGCCATTACTTAAATATTATTGTAGCCAAGTGCATTTAAACTACCACAGAAGTCAATACTAAGAAATTATGTTCATTTATGATGTGATTGAAAAAACTCTTAGTATGTTTCTTAAATTCTGAAAATAAAAAAAGTTAATCTGTTCTGATGGAAGAATATATTTTATCATTACTAGAAGAATCAGCAATCAAGATATACTATTTATGTGCAGTCCCACCATCTCTCCATGTCAGCCTTGGGTCTTCCTCTACTGTAGGTCCCTGATTGACCCCTAAGTTCACAATTAAAGGGTCATTTCTTTTGGGGTGGACTTCCAATGCATGAAGCCTGAAGCAGGTGCTTGTCCAGTGAATTCTCTTGTCATCTTCCACTGAGGCCAATCCCAGCATGCCTCAGCCTACAGCCAATCACTGAGCTCTTCAGCGCACTGTGGACTCAGTGAGGACGAGACTTCTGTGATGCTATTAGAACATTGATGGTGCTTAGCACCATATCATACACTCACGGAATGGATTGTGAATGAAGAAATGGTTAAACTAGCCATCGGCTCTCTTACCAAAGGGAAGGATGGAGGGAGAATGCCTGTTATGAATTGGGACCATGTGTGCAGATAGAGGGCTGGTAAAGAGGGTGGCTGCCCACAGCGCCCTAAGCCCCTTGGTTACTTGCCTTCACATCTGGGATGTCTAGTCTTCTAATTATAATTTCAGATTTCTAAAGAGGCTTACTAGAAAGCCATGAGTAATTTAGTGAAGAAATGCTTGAAAGCCACAGTCTCTTTCCAGGGGGCTGGAGAATGCCTGGAAATGGCTTATTATGGCCCTTGCCAGAGCTGAGTCTACTTACTCATTTCTTTTAAATTTATGTGTTGGTTTATTTATTCTTCCTCATTCCGTGTGTGTGTGTGTGTGTGTGTGTGTGTGTGTGTGTGTGTGTGTGTGTGCATGTCAGGGCACACGTGCAGGTCATAGAACAACTTTCAAGACTCAGTTCTCTCCTTCTGCCATGTGGGTCTCAAGACCTGAGTAGAAGTTTTAAGGCTAGGCAGCAAGTGTCTTTACCTACTAAGCCATATCACTGGTCTTAACTATGTCTTTTTTATTTTTTTCCATTCAAAAATTTACACTTCCTCCCATCCTCCCATTCCCCTCCTGCTCCCTCACTCCCCCTCTTCCCTCCCCCTCCTTCCTTAAGAGGGGGCACGGTACCCTGCCCTGTGAGAAGTCCAAGGCCCTCCCCCCTCCATCCAGGTCTAGGAAGGTGTGTATCCAAATAGACTAGGGTCCCCAAAAGCCAATGCAGAAACTTGTCCCAGTGCCTTTATCGATGGCTTCTCTGTCTGCCCACATTGGCAGCCACATTCAGAGTCCAATTTGATCACATGCTCATTCATTCCAGGTCCAGGTGGATTTGGTGAGCTACCATTATATCAGGCACATTGTCTCGGTGGGTGAACCAATCCCTCATGGTCCTGACTTCCTTGCTCATTTTCTCCCTCCTTCTGCTCTTCAACTGGACTTCGGGGAGCTCAGTCTGTTGCCTTGATGAGGGTCTCTGTGTCTATCTCCATCCGTCACTGGATGAAGATTCTATGGTGATATTCGAGATAATCATCAGTGTGATAGTGGGTCAAGGTTGGACTGCACATGGAAGGACCAAAAGCTCAGGGCATGAAGGGATGGAGTTTTATGGTGATGTGGATGAATAGGAAGAGAGAAGCACAGAGAGGAGTGGCTCAGAGTAGCAGCAGAGCGGCGGTACAGCAGTCATTAGAACTATGACCATGCAGATGCCTCCAGTCTGCAGCATTCAGTGACTCAGACATAAGAGAAATGCCTTGATTAGTAAAGCGTTCACAGTAGGAAAGTGGCCACAAAGACTGGCCCAAAATCCCACGAAGAAATAATGTTAGAAGGGCAAGGACTGTCACCTTAGTTTCCATCTTTGAAATAACTCCATGTTCCTTCAGGCAGGTGAGGAGGAGGGCAGCAGGGAGTTGGTAGAAACTTTCCTGAGCAATGGGGCCCTGTTATCAGAGGGAGACATTTGTACAGTCCACTTTCTTGATAGTCGGTGTCTGAAATGTTTTGTTAAACTTCATAAAGAGTAAATACATAGGTGCGATTACAGGGCACACTGAAAGAGCTTCCATTGTTTAATGAATGGAAAATACTGCTGGAACTTGTTAAAAGGTGTCATGTATAAATAAAAAAAAATGTTTGTCAAAAAAATAAAATAAAGATATACTATTTATTTATTCACAGAACATGAGTGAACCTTTAAAGAAATACCTATACCCTGAAAATAAAAGTAGGTTATTAAAGGATATATACTGAATTGTTTAATTCAAATGAGATTGGAGAATGACAAAATACATTAACTAAATTGACAACAGGGAACCTAGACGTTTTCTGATATATAATATTAAGAAAATTTGATCCAAAAGAGCATTTCAACGTTATGAAAATAATGCAGTATGTATAGTAATGTTTATAATTGTGCTTTTGTGCATTTCTTGGTGAAAGTATAGTATATATGACTGTGTATTGTAATACTTATTTTGTCTATTTCCTTTTGGAATACATTTCTAAATTAACTGAGTGAACTGTAGTCAGAAGTCTATGTTCTAATACTGAATAAGAGTACAGCCAATAGTTTGAAGAGAAGATGAATGATTTGCTTCCATTTTGCATGAGAGACTATGAGCAAAAAATTTTGGGAGCTCATTTCATCAAAAGGATAATTAGCTGTGTGCTTTAACCACATTAAATTTTTGCAACTAAGTTGTGTTGATTTAGATAAAATTTATATTATATATAATTTTATATGTATAAATATAAAATTAATTAATTTTATATATAATTAATATATATTATTTTAATATATATTAAATATATAATATAGTATATTTCAAATTAGACTAGACTACTTTGTTAATCCATATATCCAAATGATTTACTCTATATTGTCACTTTTTCAGTGTCCTGCTAATCTCTCATCTGTCAACATGTTTTGCTTTATTACTTTCACTACAAATATAAAGAACT
>JAQHUG010000929.1:0-10219 GCA_028555095.1 Dicrostonyx torquatus | reverse complement strand
GGGACAAGGGGAGTAAATGTAAATTTTTATATTAACAATAAAAAAAGAAAAAAGAATGCAGGGGGAGGGAGTTGGGGTAGTGGGGAAGCGGGAGGTCCTGGGACAAGAGAGAAAGTGTAAATTTTTCTTTTAACCATAAAAAATAATAAAAAAGGAAATAAAGAAAGAAAGAAATTCTTGGTAAGTCAATGAGGGTGATGGAGAGTAGAGGACTGTGTGGTCAGGGATGACAAGGAAAGGCAGGGAGCTCTGGGGACAATTTTTATCTAAAATAAGGGCATAAGAAGACGAGAGTTTGAAATGTGGGAAATAAAGCAAGGAAGTGAAATCAGGTATGGAAATATCGAGTGTTGAGATCAAGGGAGTTACAGGAGCCATGGTTATGGAATAGCTTAGTGGTGATTGTGGAGGAGAAAGAGTAGGATGGGTGAGGAGTTGGGTGGAAATCAGCCACTGTTATTAAAGTCTGCAAATTGCTCTAGGCCATTCCAGAGAAGCAGCGGGTTGCAAATGAAGTTGCAGGTGTCAGCCCAGCAGAAGTGAATCCTCTGATGGGATCATCTCATTTAGGCAAGGCCACAAGACTGCAGTTCCCAAAATGTCTTGCTTCTCTCAGCTGTGTCTTTACATGTTTGCTACAGTTCTGTCTCTGGTATCTAGCATGGTGTGAGTAGTCTCCGTTGCCTGTAATATAGTGTGTTTATTTCTTGGAAACATCCCATTCTGGGCATTTTTACCTGTGGATTGTCAAGATGACCCTCTCCAAGTTGTACTAATTTGATAATAATAATGATAGTTTACATAGAGTTTTGATGAATAAAAATAAAAGGATGTTTCACAGCCAGAGTCTGTGAGTTTCACCTAAGAAACAGCACGGATTGTAGCTCAAGTTAACGACTAACAGTTGAGTCTCAGTAGTCCAGCTAGTTTAAATTCTTTTAATGTTATTGTTGGGAGATGTGTTCACAGGTCTTGTAGTGCATCATAGCTTAAACCAAGCTTTAAAAATAAGAAAGTTAAACTAAGTTGTTTTTGTTTAATAGCTTTGAGTTGAAAAACCTGAGATGACAATCTAAAGTTTTAGAAAGGCACATAGCTGAATACAGAACTCTTTAAGGTCAGGGAACAAGAACAAAGCAGCCCAGTTATTACTGGCTCTTGTACTCTCCTTGCTAGGTTTGTTGATGACCAAAGATGATGATTAATTTCTGTCCTTGATCTCCTGATATATAAAACTACTAATGAATAGATATGTACCCTAAAGATTTAAAGTAGAGCTAACTGATTCTTTTTCAAGTTTTTAAAATTTAGATTTGTGATTCCTGTAGGATTCTCTATTCCTATAAGAGTGCCTTTCAATATAAGTAATAAAGTAATTGGCTCTTTCTTTGTAACTGTAAAATGCAGCCCATCAGCCAAAGACCTGTCAAGAACATCTTGCTTGCCACATGTTAATCTATGGCAAGTTGCTTAGGTATGAATGTATGTGAGTTCTTAGAATAATTTTTTTACATGTAATGCACAAAATGTTTAATCATGTGTGGGAGATGTAAAACATGTTTTTCCCTATAATCATTCACTTGAATATGGAATTCAACCATTTTAAGTCTTGTATACTGTCTGGAAGATTCTGTTGTAGTATAAAAGTTGTCAAAAATCCTTGAAAGAATGGTACTCAACTTCATATGGGAAAGCGCAAAAAACGGGATAGCCAAAAAAATCTTGTACAATAAAAGAACTGGAGGCATCACAATCCCAACTTCAAACTCTACTACAGGGCTACAGTAGTGAAAACAGACTGATATTGGCATAAGAACAGACAGGAGGACCAATGAAACAGAATAGAAGACCTGGATACCAATCCACACATCTTTGAACACCTGATTTTTGACAAAGAAGCAAAAAATATTAAATGGAAAAAAGAAAACATTTTTAGCAAGTGGTGCTGTCATAACTGGATAACAACATGTAGAAGAATGTAGACACATATTTATCACCATACACAAAACTCAAATCCAAATGGATCAAAGACCTCAACATAAAACCAGCCACACTGAACCTTATAGAAGAGAAGTGGGAAGAACACTTCAATGCATTGGCACAAAGAACCACTTCCTAAATAGAACCCCAGCAGCACAGAAACTGAGAGAAACAATTGATAAATGGGGCCTTCTGAAACTGAAAAGTTTCTGTAAAACAAAGTACACAGGCAACAAAACAAAACAACAACCTACAGAATGGGAAAAGATCTTCACAAACCCCACATCACAAAGAGGTCTGATCTCCAAAATATAAAAAACTCAATAAATTGATCACAAAAAAAACAAATAATCCAATAACATGTTGGAGTACAGATCTAAACAGAGAACTCTCAACAGAGGACTCTAAAATGGCTGAAAGACACTTAAGGATATGTTCAACATCCTTAGTCATCAGAGAAATGCAAATCAAAACAACTCTTGAGATTCCATCTTACACCTGTAAGAATGGCCATGATCAAAAACACTGATGACAACTTATACTGGAGACGTTGTGGGGAAAAGGGAACACTTCTGCATTGCTGGTGGGAATGCAAGCTGGTACAGCCCCTTTGGATATCAGTGTTGCCATTTCTCAGAAAATTAGGAAACAGCCTTCCTCAAGACCAAGTAATACCACTTTTGGGTATATGTCCAAAGGATGCTCAATTGTGCCACAAGAACATGTTCTCAACTATGTTCATAGCAGTATTGTTTGTCATAGCCAGAACTTGGAAACAATCTAAATGCCCCTTGACTGAAAAATGGGTAAGTAAAATGTGGTATTTACACAATGGAGTACTACACAGCAGAAAAAATAATGACATGTTGAATTTTGCAGGCAAATTAATGGAGCCACAAAACATCATTTTGAGTGAGGTGACTTAGACACAGAAAAACAATTATCACATGGACTCACTCATAGGTGGTTTTTAAACACAAAGCAAAGAAAACCAGCCTACAAACCTCAATCCCAGTGTCCCAGCAATGAGGACACTGAGGGAGACTTACATAGATCTAATCTATATGGGAAGTAGAAGGTAGAAAAAGACAAGACCTCCTGAGTAAATTGGGAGCATGGGGAACTTGGGTGAGGATTGAAGTGGGAAGGTAGAGGCAGCAGGGAGGGTAACAGAGAAAAATGTAAATCTCAATAAAAATCAATATAAAGTTGTCAAAAACATGAGAGGAGAGAATAAAGAAAGAGAATAAAGAAGGAAATTACCAAGATAATTTGTGAATGCCTTTTTCCTACCCCTCCTCAGATAGAAAAATCTAACTTAGTCAACTCTGTGGATTCCTATTAAAACTCTGGACTGCTGGAAGCTGGTCCCCCAAAGAGTGGTAACAAATGATTTTGTTAATGTGAAGTTCCAATTTTGAGTTGGAGATTCAATCACTGAATTGAGCCAACATTTAAAGATACAATAAATTAAAAAATCAGTATAAGACTTTAGAGTGTGGATAATTATGAAGGCAGAAAACACTGTGAAGTAGAAAGGTTTTGAATACTTTCCTTAATGTTCAATGAAGGATTATACATCTTAAAGGAGCTTGCAATCCTAAGAGTAATTTCAGACCGCTGACAGCTGTCACATTTGCTATATGCCTAGGCAGCATTTTAAACAACTGAAGGTCAGGGAGCAAAGACACATGGAAAATGTTCTTTTATGCTGTTCAACTAGGGATGTTGACTGTTAGACTTCAGTCCAATACAGTGTCCAGCATTTTGGTGCTATAAGCCCCCCAAATCTAAGAATAACTGATAATATGGGTGCATAGAAAAAGTGTCAGTTGAAGTGCCCAAAGGTGTGGATATTTAATCAAACATTTCCTATACATTTTAAGACCCTCCTGTGTATTTCACGATACAAAATGTAGTTAATTTACCAATTCTAAAAAAATTCTCAAAACATTGACTCTGAATGTGACCTCTTTTGTAATATGCTGAGAAAGTCACAATGGCCAGAGCTTATGTAATTTAATTAACTTGATTCAATCACTCAAATACATTTCAATTAATTTGAGAATTGTAAATGAAAGCATTTTATATTTGAATCATTTGTTGAGCCATTTTTATTTTGTCTCTGTAATTATGCTTTAAGATAGTTATATGCATCAGTAAACACTTTCTTTTCATTATATTCTTTTGTGGCAGTGAAGAGATTAGTTTTGGTCTTTAGTATGATTGTAGAGGTCAGCACACAACTCGTGGAAGTTGTTTTCCCTCATAGTTTGTTCTTGAAATCAAACACAAGCTATCGGGTTTCATGTTGATTGCCTTTTACTGCTGATCCTTCTCCACAGTCCTGAAAACCAATTCTTGTCAAAATTTATTTTATACACGAAGAAAAAATTTCAGGGTAATATATTTGGATTTTCATTCATTAATTTTATAAATATATTTTAAAATTGTCCTTTTATTAAAAATTAGCCATATTGGTTTTCTTATATTCTGTATTCCTTGTCTATTGAAGAAAAGTGAATGGTAATCAATTATTTTATTGTTTCTTATTTTGAAGATGAATTTTCATTTATATTTATACAGATTTTCATATATATGTGAACACAGATCCTATGAGTTCAATACAAACAGATGCCTTGAATTTTTACAGCGTATGCTTTAGGTGATCAGGTTGGCTGTAGCAGTGAAATGGAGCCAGAAAACAGTAAAATCCAATTACTGCTATGTGGAAACCTAAAAGGAGACTAAGTCTTACTTGATCAAATGTCAACAGCTAATGTTTACAAACTACAAACTCCCAGTCTTCAGTTTATCGCCTAGAAGTCTCAATCCTTACTTTACACACAAGGAAGGATTATCTAGGCATGGCTCACATTGCCTATGTTGGTGCATGTCTTCTTGCAATGACTCATTCTCTTTGTCACCCTTCACTCTAGGAGTTACAAGTCTGAATTATAGATGACATGTTTCAATGGTCAAAACTGACTTCCACTCAACAGCAATTTTCTTTTCTCTATAAACTCTCAACAATATTTATCCTGCAATAATGATTAACCAGGTCATGGCCTAATCAAAATTACAGACTATTAAATATGCTCAAATTTAACATCTGTTTATTTAATAAATAACTCCAATATAATTTGAGGGACCCTCAGAAAAGCTCTCATTACTTCTTTAATTTCCAGAACAGCTAGAAAAAATAAATTTCATTTCTACCTCACCACATTGCCAAGCAATTTTCTCATTATAGCAAAAGGCTATCAGATTGTGACATCTTAAGGAAGAAAAGTTTTGTTTTGTTCACAGTTCTAGAGGATTGTTTACCATGGCAGGGAAAACATGGCAGCTGAGAAAGGCCTGCCACAGCTTTGGGTTTCACTGGTCCTCTTCATAGCTTGTTTCTTTTTCTTTAATCTTCTCTATATATTACATTCTTCCTGCAGCCTCCCCTCCCTGCTCTGCTCCCAGGCACCCCTCAAGCTGCTCTTTCCCTCAGATCCACTCATCTTCTGTTTCCTTCCATAAAAGAGCAGTCCTTACAGGGATCATCCAAACATGGCATAAAAAAGTTGCACTAAGACTAGGCACACATCCTCATGTCAAATCTGGGTAAGGCAACCCAATAGGAGGAAAAGGGTTTCTCTTCTTATCTTGAAATGTCCTGTGACAGAATGTTCCTGCCATAGTAACAAGAAATCATCTCCAGTCCCCAGTGAGTAATCCTCATCTACTCTTCAGCGGTAGGCAAACTTGAAAAACTGAGTGACCATCTAGGATCAAGACTAGGGTCAGTGAAAGTCATATCACATTAAAATATAGAGCTGACACAGTATCCCATTTGATAATGGAAGTGAGTTGTGTGATTACATGAGGGGAGCCTGGACGAGCCAGACCTCTGGTTTTTGGTTTTGCTTCCAAACCTTCCATCAGCTGGATATAATCACCACCCATCAACTACTTCATGCACCAATGGCACAATTTTCATTCTTTACAACATCATATACTGAGGTCAACATAAACTGTAGACTTTTAGATAACAAAATACTACATGAAATATAAATTTTAGAAATATGGTATAATGTCTTCTTTCTGGCAAGAATGAACACAAATGAATCTATTGAGAAATTAAATATAAGAGGGACAAAAAATCCCCCAAATACATAAAGATTAAATAGCAATTCAAAAAGAGTGCATGTGTACATATACTTGTGTACAAATAACTTTCAGCAGATACTGTTAAAGCATATTAAATAGATGAAAGGAAAATGATTTAGTATTGAGCAACAAGGCAATTCAGATTCATCTGGGACTGAATAGGGCTTCTAAATTAGAATACCAATCAATTTTATATAAATTACACTATTTTTTGACTGAATAATGAAAGACTTTGTTAATAAAAATCTTGGTCTTTGAACTCCTTCAAATGACAAGGCTCTGGAAGTTAAACCCACACTCTGTTGTTTCTGTTTAGTTTTACTAACAGGGTGTCCATGTGCTGACTAAATCCACGTAGTCATTCACCTTTAAAAATCGTTGAAGCAGGTGACTGGCTGCCTCCATAAAAGAACCATTTTTTCGTATTTATGTGCCTTAAACTGATATTTGCTAAAACTTGTCATTCCATTTACCAAGACATTTTTTCTTAATTCTCTATGAATTATTGGGTTTATCCAGCCCCCTTTTCCAGCATTAAGTTAGAGATCCAGCATGTAAATAAAGTCTTTGGGGGACCAAGATTAGAAAATTTTCTTCAAAGTAAATAACACGTTGACTCTGAGCACATATCATCCCTACTCATGACATATTTTCCTGCGAAAAAGACTCCTTGTTCTTTTCTAGTTCTATCCATTTGCCAGTGAGTATCATGATTTTATTGTTTTTGTCAACTGAGTAGTAATCCATTGGCATAAATTCACCATAACTTTTCATCCATTCTTTGGGTGTTTCCATTTCCTCATTATTATAAATAAAGCTACTAGGAACATAGTTGAGTAAGTGTTTTTGTGGTCTAGTGAAGCATCCTCTGGATATATGCCCAGGGGAGGGTCTTGAGATCAATCACCAATTTTCTGAGAAATCACCATATTGATTTCAAAAGTGACCGAACAATTTTGCAATTCCCTCAGCAGTAGAAGGGTGTTCCACTTGCTCCACATCCTCTCCTGCATGAGTTGTTGATCTTAACTATTCTGACAGGTGTAAGGTGAATCTCAGAGTCAATTTGATTTGCCTGGTTCTGATGGCTATGGATATTGAATATTTCTTTAAGTGTTTTTCTCCCATTATAGATTCTCTGTTGAGAATTCTCTCTTTAGGTCTGCAACCTATAACAAATTGGCTTGTTTTTTGATGTCCAGTTTATTGAGATATTTATATATTTTGCAGATCAGCCCTCTATTTAATGTGGGGTTGGTGAAGATCTTTTTCCATTCTGTAGGCTATTGTTTCCTGTAATTTACAGTTCCATTTGCCTTACAGAATTTTTTCAGTTTTATGAAATCCCATTTATTAATGGTTGATCATAGTGCCTTCAGAATGGATGTTCTGTTCGGGAAGTTGTCTTCTGTCCATTGTGTAAAGGCTATATATTCCTCAACCTCTACTCTCTCAGGTTCAGTGTATCTGGTTTTATTTTGAGGTCTTTGATCCACTTTCGACTTGAGGGAATGGGGGTGATAGATATGTATCAAGTTTCATTCTTCTACATGACAAAATCCAGTTAGAAAAACACCATTTGTTGAAGATATATTCCTTTTTCCATTGTATAATTTTAGCTTTTTCTTGAAAGCCAGGTATTCAAAGGAGTGAGGATTTCCTCATAGGCCTTCAATTTGATTTTTCTGATGCACCGTTCTGTTTTTATGTCAATACCTTGCAGGTTTTATTATTATTGCTCTGTAGTACAGTTTGATATCAGGGAAAGTGATACCTCCAGAAGTTCTTTTATTATATTAAAGGAGATTATTTTTTGCTATCTTTTTTTTAACCACATGAAAATGAGTATTTCTATTTCAATGTTTGTAAAGAATTGGGCTGGCATTTTTTATGGGAATTGCATTGAGTGTGTAGATTGCACAGAGCTAGAAAGAAATAGTTGGTATGTAATCACTTATAAGTGGATATTAGCCATAAAGTAAAGTATATTCATGCCACAATCCACAGACTCAGAAAAACTAAGTAACAATGAGGGCTCAAGTTGGGACAAATGAATCTCGCTCTGAAATGAAAATTGAATAGGCATTGCTGTTGGATAGAGGAGGATTCTGGATGGGGATGGGATGATGATGAGAACAAGAACAAGAATAATTAGATAGGCAGAGAATGGAGAGAAAGAGTACTGGGAGAAACAACAGGAATTGTGGGGCATCTCTGGGACAAGCTAGAAACCTACTGAAATGGAAACTCTCAGGTATGTATGGGTTGACCTTAGAAAAGGCTTCTAGCAATGAGGGATATGGAGACTGAACTGACAATCTCCTGTAACTAGAAGGACTTCTAATGGAGGGATTGACATAACATTCCATCCACAAAACCTTCAATCTACTATATGTTTTTCCTACAGATATGCTTGGGTATATGTGGTAAAGAAATTATGGGAGTGGCCAAGCAGTAGCTAGTCTATCTTGAACCCCATACTATGAGAGGTCACTCATCCCTGACACTGTTTGAAATGCTATAACCTAGAGGAAGAACATTCCAGAGACCTTGGACAGAATCAACCAGTACTGGCAATAGAAGACTTTGAAATGATTTCTAATGATATTCTGCTATATTCGTAGATTGTTGCCTAGTCCTGTTGTCAACGGAGAGGCTTCATCCAGCAACTGATGAAACACATGCAGAGATTCACAGCCAAACTTTAGCCAGATCTCAGGAAATCCTGTAAAAGAGGAAAAGAAAGGATTGTAGGAACCAGAGTGATCAAGAATGCCAAATGAAACCCACAGAATTAACTAAGCTGGGCTCATAGATACTCAGAGACTGAAGTGACAATCAGGGACACTGAATAGGACTAACCTAGGCCTTCTGATGTGGGATTCCCCTCTGTATGATATAATTATCATTAATGAGTAAAGAAACTATGGTATAAGAGGTACTTCTTTCTATGTGTTGCTTGCATTGGATACTGAATAAAGGCAATGCCTTGGCCTGATAGGCCAGAACTTAGGTAGGTGGAGAAGACACAATTGAATGCTGGGAAAAAGAAAGGCAGACTAAGGGAGAGACACCATGGAGCGACCTGAATCAGTCATGCTGAATCATTCCTGCCACATGGCAATACCTAGATTAATAGAAATGGGCTAAACTAAGGTATAAGAGTTAGTCAATAAAATTTTAGAGCTTATAGGCAAGCAGTGATTTAATGAATACAGTTTCTGTGTGGTTATTTTGGGGTTAAGCGAGCTGGGCAGCTGGGACAAGCAAGAAGCCCTCTGTCCTTGTAACAAAACTGCTTTGGACCTATGGCAGGGCAGAACTTAGCTAGGCAGAGAAATCTAAACTAAATGCTGGGAAGAAGAAGGCAGAATCAGAGAGAAGCCATGTAGCCTCTGGAGACAGACTCACTGAAACTTTGCTGGTAGGCCACAGCTTTATGGTGATGCACAGATGAATGGAGATGGGTTAAATTAAGATGTAAGAGTTAGCCAATAAGAAGCTAGACCTAATGGGCCAAGCAGTGATTTTAATAATTGTAGGAGGAGAAGCTGCTTTTTCATCCCAGCCTCCCAGAACTGAAATATTCGCACAGAAACTGTATTAATTAAATCAGTGTTTTGTTTTAGTTAAGCTTGTATCCTGCTACATTACTGAATCTGTTTATGAGTTGTAGAAGTTTTTGGTAGAGTTTTTGGGGTGGTTTATATAAACTCTTATATAATCTGCAAATAGTGAGAGTTTTATCCCCTTAATTTTCTTCTGGTGTCTTATGGCTCTAGCTACGACCCTCAAGAACTATATTGAATAGGTACGGGGAAAGTGGACAACCTATTCTTGTTTCTCATTTCAGTGGGATTACCAGGAATTTCTCTCTATTTAGTTTGATGTTGGCTGTTGTATTGCTGTATATTGCCTCTATTATGTTTAGGTATGTTCCTTGTATGTCCGGGACCGTCGTCCCGAACATAGAAGTTGATGTTCTTCCCCAATTGTGTGCTCGGAGACGCGTAGAAAGAAACCAAGGCTTCACCCCATCACAGTTTAAAAAGGCTTTGTATTTATTCTATTTGCCTAAATT
>JAQHUG010000928.1:71135-83329 GCA_028555095.1 Dicrostonyx torquatus | reverse complement strand
ATCTCTTGTATTCTGTTGGTTATACTTGTCTCTGCAGTTCCTGTTCGTTTATCCAGCTTTTCCATATCCAGCATTCTCTCGGCTTGTGTTTTCTTCATTGCCTCCATTTCAGTTTTCAGGTCTTGAACTGTTTACTTCACCTGTTTTATTACTTTTTCTTGGCTTTCTAGGGTATCTTTGAGGTATTTATTCATTTCTTCTAACTTTTTGTTAGCTTTCTCATCTCTTTCATCTCTTTTTTCAAGGAATTTTTCATCTCTTCTTTAATGGCCTCTATTACTTTCATAAAGTTACGTTTAAAGTCAATATCTTCTACTTCTTCCGGAATAGGTTGCTCAGGTCTTCTTGTTACACAATCGCTGGATTCTGGCATTACCTCAGTCAAAAGGGCCGACTTCTCCTCCAGTGGGGGTGGCTAGATCAGAAGCCCTCTCCAAGGGCCCACCGCACTCAGCCGGGCCCTTCTCCTCCAGTGGGGGTGGGGAGATCTGGAACTAGCTCTTGTAGACCAGGCTGGCCGAGAACTCACAGATCCGCCTGCCTCTGCCTCCTGAGTGCTTGGGATTAAAGGTCTGCACCACCACCACCCGGCCTCCCATAGCAGGTTTTAAATGAAGGCTTTTGATCCGTCTTGGTTTGTTTTTGTATGTGATATGTAGGTGATATGGATCTAATTTCATTCTTTTGTGTATGGCTATCCAGATTACCAGCACTATTTGTTGAATGGGGCACTTTTTCTCTAGTGTATCTTTAACTCCTTTGTAGATAACATTAGATGGTCAAAAATGTACATTTATTTATGTATCTTCTCTTCTTCTCTACTGACCCATACATGTTTTCATGCCAGTACTGTGCTTTCTTTGGCACAGTATTTCTGTGCTGTAAATTTGAGGTCAGGTTTTGTCATAGCTCCAACAGTGTTCTTTTTGCTTAGGATTGCATTAGCTATCTGTGTCTTTTGTGTTTGCATATGAATTTTAGAATTACCTTTTCTAGTTCTGTGAAGAATGTATTTGTGGGATTGTATTTGAATCTGTAGATTAATTGCTTTTGCTAACACAGCCATGCTTACACATTCTGCTTGTCTTGGAGCATGGAAGGTCTTTCTGTCCTGTAGTTTCTTCTTCAGTTTCTTTCTCTGGTGTCTTAAAGTTTTCACTTCAGAGATCTTTTACCTCACTGGTTAAGCTTATTTCTGTACCTGCATATAGCTTTCCAAAATGTAGGGTGGGTTATAGTTGTAGCATCATTATATCTAAGGAAGTAACAGAGTAAAGTAGCTTTTCAAAATAAACACTGTAAGAAACAATATTGTAGTGTGCTCAGGATATTCATTCTTTCCACTAACTCATCTTTGTCATCTTTGTCAAGGATTATTTTGCAAAGAAGCTTTTGAATAAACTTTGACTTCCTGCCTGTCTGCTTTTTCTCTTTGCCACTTTCCTTCTTCTAGTTAATAAAATATTTATATCAAAAGCTATTCTTTTCTATGTACAAAATATTTTAGTTGAAGAAATGGTCTTAAATGAACTACATACTGGATCTTTTTCATATCTTTTTGTAAGAAAACAATACATATCTTGATATTTGTCAATTAATATTTGGTTGCAAATGAAAAGCTAGGAAATTCTTATAAAAATGTTGGTTTTTCAGAGTCATTCTAACAAAAAAATATTTGTGAGTAAAGAATTTTACACAAAAATCATATTAAAAAGAAAGATATTGAGTTTGTCTTTACACTTAAGGAGCTCATTTTCATGTCATGTGTTCCTCTTTTATTCTGAAGTTAGGACTACAAAGCTAATTTAGCAGAAGAAATTTTGTCAGTACAACTTGAGTTTTTAAAATCTCCTACTTATTAATAAGTGTTATTTACAATGCTTAAATCTGACTTGTGGTGGCCTGTGTAGATTCTCTAATTTGGTTGAAGATGTGTGGCAACAATTTAAATAAATTAAGAGTTCTAAAACATACTTCTTATGCTAAAATGAATACTCTATCTCTAAACTTTTAGCTAGCAATTGAAAGAAAAAATCATTTTAACGCCCTATGTTAATGTCTGTTTTTGAGATAGGAAACCTATACATATTATAGTACAAATATTGTGCTGTTAACCCACCAAGAATATAATGCTGCATGTTTTGAAATAGCTTTTTGTTAGCATGACAAAATGAATGTTAATTAGGAATACTTGATGTTTTCTTACGGAAGGAACATGCCTAAGGTAGTCAACACAAAACAGCATCTCATCTGCATTGCAGACTTGCTTTAGAATCTCTTCTAGTGTGTCCTGATATCCAGCATACATTTGTCTTACTTGTTTCTGTACTTCCTGTAGTCACACAATAAACTTCCTATATAATTTCTCTTATTCCTGTCATGTTTATGAGATTCATCTACATTTTTCCATCTAGATATGGTTTATCTTCCTCATTGTAACTACATTGTAACTTATTCATTCTTCCATTCCGTTGTTGATAGCCTTAGAATTGTTTCCACATTAAGGGTGTCAAGATTGGCTGTGGGTGATCCTGAAGCTGTCTTTTGGTGAATAGGCACACACTTCTGTGGATATACTCCTAGAATGAAATTGCTTGGTTTGAGTGTATGTACGCTAAATATGAGTAGATAGTGCCAAATGCATTCTAGACCACTAACCATTGCCTCTTGAGTTGTTTTATAACCAAGGGAAAGAGATTTGTTGTGCTTTTTGTTAGCTAATCCTAGGCCAGATTATAATTCACAAAAATTCAGCTAAGTGAAACTCATTTGGAGATCAAAGAGATTAACTTGACTTCTGAAATTCCATAGAGATAGGGGTCAGGGGCTAGATCTAAAGGCTGAAGCCCTTTCCCCATTGTCTTGAAAACAGATTTTTTTTTTTTACACACTGTAATATCCTGATTACAGTTTACCCTAACTCCTTTAGTTCCTCATCCATTTCCCTCCCATCCTGATTGACTCCTTGTGTCTTCTTAGAAAACAAATGGGCTTCTAAGTGATAATAATCAATAAAGGTAAGTTAAGATAAAACAAAAACTGACACATCAGAATTCAGTAAAATAAACAGAAGGAATGTAGCCCAAGAGAGGGCACAAGAAACAGAGACCCTCATATTCCCACTCTCAGGAATAACATAAAAGCACTAAATTGGAAGCCATATTCACAGAGGACCTGGTGCTAACCTATGCAGGCCCTGTGCATATTGCTTCAGTCTCTATGAGTTCATTCTGGCTTTGATCATGTTAATTTAGACAGCTTTATTTCTTGATGTGTTCCATCCCCTCTGGCTCTTATGTTACTTCCACCTCCTCTTCCTTAGGATTCCCTGATGGAGACTCCCATTTAGGGATGAGTATTCCAGGTATTCTCACTTTCTGCATAATGTCTGGCTATAGGTCTTTATTTTTGTTCCCATCTGCTGAAGGAGGGAATTCTCTGATGAAAACTGAATAATTCACTGATCTGTGAGTATAACAGAATATCATTAGGAGGTATTTTATTGCTTTTTTTTTTAGAATAGTAGTATTTGGCTTTATCCTAGGTTCCTAGGCTATTTTGTCTTAGATTATTGGTCACCCAAGCAGTAGTAATTATGGGTTCCATCTTAAGGAGTGGGCCCTAAGTTAAATTAGATATTGATTGGTTGCTCCCACAAGTGTAGTGCCACAGTTGCCCTAGCATATCTTGCGGGCAGGACGATATTGTAGATCAAAGTGTTTGTGACTGGGTTGGTGCTTATGTTTCTTTTTTTGTATAAGGCAGCGTAACTTCCTGTACCAAAGACAGTAGAAAATAGGGGTGAAGGCTCTATGTAGGCATCAGCTCAACTTCTGCATGTTCAATGAGTTTTATAGGTGTTGTCTTCAGCAATGGAGAGAGCACCCTATAGTCTTGGCAATACCCTGGGTTATTTGGGGATTCCTATAGCACCCCGTTGGCTAACAGCGCTATTAAATGTAAACCAATCCTGGGACTGAATCACTTTTTTTGTGCCTGTATGACAGTAGTTGCCCTGATTGGGAAAATTCTGAAAGAATTCACAGGTAGAAGAAGGAACATAGAGACGGTATAAAATTAGTTAATAGTAAAGCTATTAGACTTAAGATATTGATCATTTCTGGATACCTTGCTCATGTTAGTTAACCCATATAAACCTCTATAGCTTTAGTTGTAAAATAAGACTATCTCTCAAGTCAAATAAGATTGTAACAAGTACCCGAGAGATGCCCAACCGTACTACAAAAGTATTTGTGCTACTATGTTCTTAGCATTATTTGTAATAGCCAGAACCTGGAAACAACCTAGGTGCCCCTCAATGGAAGAGTGGATCCAGAAAGTGTGGAATATATACACATTAGAATACTACTCAGCAGTAAAAAACAATGACATCTTGAATTTTGCATGCAAATGGATGGAAATAGAAAATTCCATCCTTAGCGAGATATCCCAAACCCAAAAAGATGAGTATGGTATGTACTCACTCATTAGTGGACCCTAGCCATTAACAAAGGTCATTAAGCTTATAGCTCACAAGCCTAGAGAAGCCAAATAGCATTGTGATCCCAAAGAAAAACATATATAGATCCCCAAAGAAAAACATATATAGATCCTCCTGGATTCCGGAAGCAAACAAGATCGCCAGGCAAAAGTTGGAAGTACTTAGCTTTAAATATCCCATTTATTATAAACTTCTCTTACACTGTGCTCTGCTCATCTACATAGCCCTTTTATTTATTTCTCATTTTAAAATAAGCCAGTCATATTAATCTTACCCCAAATACACCTACTTGAGATACTTTTTTGGTTAAAAAAAAGCAAAATTTTAGCCAGTGGCCTTAATAGAAATTTCCTTTTACCTTTTTTTCCCTATTAATGATTTAAGTAGTTCTACAAAGTTTTATTTCCTTTCCTTTCCCTTCACCTTTCCAAAAGAAGTAAGGAAAACTGCAACATTTTTCTTAGTCTTGACAAATTAACTGACAGCTGGTGTTTGAAGTTGACTCTTACTAGATAGTTCAATTTTAAAGTATGAAATTTATTCAGCTTTATATAGTAACTTGATATTTCAAGAAATTTAAGAGAATCATTGACCGTTTGAATTACAGTATGTCTCTAGTGCCTCCTTTCTTATAAGAATGATGAGAAAATGACAGTTCTATATTATCTGACTAAATACCACCAAGGGCAATTTCCCTTTCAAGGAAGTTTTCTAGCAGTAATTGAATGGATTCGTTATATAACATTGTCCCCTTTTAGCCCCAACACTCCTACTCCTAAAAAACCTTTTCAGAATAAGATGATCTAAGGATAGTTAAGACTTCTGGAAATAATACATGTTTCTGAAAACTCTCAAGAGTTGTTGTTATTAGACTGGGGGGGGGTGGCATACATACCATTACTAACATGCTGTCTGCTAGTTATCCAGTTGCCTTATATTAAGGTTGCCATTGTACTGGGCAGAAGAAGCATAATAAGACCTTCTGGCCTCCTATTTTTTTAGGTTGTCTCACCAGAGCATTCAAAAGCTCTGATGTTTTAGATGTCCACTTGACATTTTACTCTTGTCCATGTTCTAGTAGTGTAACCCATTTTGTTCTTCATTTCTGAAGACTAATGCAATAAATTCTTACATAATTGAATAAAACAACTTTTTGTTTTTACATTGCTTCCTTGACCTAAAACCTGGAGTTTTGGAATGTGCCGTAGTCTGGTTTTTGATTCTTAAAACACCTAATTGTTTCTTATGTAAGACACTTAAATCATTTGGAAGTGCAGTTACTTAAAGTATGTCTAGTTGTTCTTCTATTATCCCAGTGAAGTAGGTACATACTACTTTAGATAGGGATTTTGATATGCTTATTAACAAATACACAAGTTTCTATTTTGTTCATAAGATTTCTTAATACAAAGAAAAATTAGTGCCTTTTAATGTACAGATCATTTATGAGTGGAGAGGCTAGAGATTGAGCCTCACCTTGAACATGTTAAACAAGCATGCTACCACTGAGCTTAGTTAGGGTGTTGCTAACTGACCCAGGCTAACCTTGGCTCACTCTTTAGCTCAGGTAAGCCTTGAAACAGACTTCTGAGAGTAGTGGGGATTATAGGAATGTGCCACCAGGCCCAGCTTCCTAATCTCTTTTAACCTTCACATCTTCTTAAGACCTTGTTTATTAGTAGTAACAAAACCCTCTATGAAAAGAACAAGAGAGCTCTGATAGTATTTAAAGCTGTAGTTTTTTAAACATTTCTTTTCTTACAAAATAGAATCAAAATACATTTTATCTAACAGTTTTCAACTTGAAAATTAGATAAATTATGATGAGCTGAAACTATTATTTATTAAACATATTTAAGTGAGTTGGCATTGAAACACACTTAAGTTTACAGAGCTCTCAAAAACAACCCTTAGTACCTCATGTTACTCTGCCTGCTTACCTATATAGTGATGTGCTAACCCTTGCTCCATATCTTTCCACATCCCCTCTTAATCGTTTTTTATGTTTATGTCTGATAGTGAATTACACAGAAAGTTTAGAAATGCTGATTTTGAAATATCTTAATGTCAGATACAGTTTAAGCCTAAAAGTAACAGCACAGTCCTTATTCTTAGTTGATTTGTCATACAATTGAATCTTAAAAATGGAAAGAATAACTCTGTTCTCTGATTTCCACTTACACATTAGGGTCTGCAGGGAACCCCTCTGTAGGGTCTGTGGGGAGTCATTGGGATGGGACTTCTCTACATGTTGCTCTTGGGCAACACTAGACTCTGCTCAACAAGTCCTTTCTTGCTACTTGAGGTGCTTCTATGTAGAACCTTCTTCCTCTTGTCCTCCCACCCTATCTTCTTCCTTCTGATTTTAGTCCTTTCTTCTTTGGTCTTTCTTTTCTCATGTTTTCTGCCTGCTTTTCAGTTCTTTAGTTTGACCTAATATAGTAGAAAGTGTTTCAACCCTGACTGGAATGAAGAAGATGAAAGGAAACCTTTTGCATTGGTCTTAGGATATGGCCCTGTACACACAGGAGTTACTGAGTTATATGGGTATGGTCTTCTCTGTCGAGGAAAGTGAAGAGCAAAATAGAGAAGCAGGGTAATGGCTAAGCTATGCAGGTGTCATCCTCTTCATGGAGGAGAGGCAAGAAATTGTACTTCTTTCAATTCTTTGAATTCATTAGTGTGTCGGGTTCTAAGAATTAAGATAATAGTTGAAGGTAATTAATTCAGAGAAATAGAAATGTTACAAGAATATCTATCAGTGTTTCTTTGGTCGCAGCATTTTTAGTGTTGATTCTAGGGTAAAAATTATGCTGTTCTGACTTTTTTGCAAGGCTTTTTTTTTTGGTCAGATGTTACCATGAGCATTTCAACAAAGCCAAGTTGACAGAGAACAGACACACATTTTAACAGCAGAACTTCCTCAGCAATGGTATCTGGATTTGATTTGTTTCACACCATTGCAGGACCAATTGTGATTAAAAACAGGCATGAGGATTTAGACAAGTGGAAACCTTTTAGAGTTAGCAGTTTCTAACCCCAGTGAAGGTGGGTCTGCATTTTCCCATTACAAAATATTTGGGGGTTTATTCAAATGTTTACTTCCATTGAGTTAAAAATAGTTTATAATCTTTAATTGTGTCCTATTAATATTAATTAAAACATCTCCTGTGAATGAACTCCTCTCTGTTGTCAATACAATTACTGAGTGTATATAATGTATCTGAAAAACAATCATCCCAAGCTCAGAACTGTTCTGAATTGCAAACCAAACTGTGTTTGAAAACCTTCATTTACTTACATTTTGCTGTCCAGTAGAACCATAGCTATCTTTGTGTTGTCTTACCACATGTTCACGTGTTCCAGTAAATGTCTATTCAAAGAGATGTAGCATGTTAGCCTTGGCTTCCTCTATTCACACCTAGCCTTCTCTACCTGAGGAGTTTGAAACCCCAGTTTGGGAACTACAGTTACATAAATGGTAAGCCATTGAAAATTTAAATTGTGGCAGTCATATGGTAGCACTGATGATTTTATAAAGGTATCTGAGACAGCCAAAGTCACGGTAGTATACTATCAAATGACCCTGTATACCTTAAGAACAAGTGCTAAAGTGAGCGTGTTAGTGCATGCCCATAGTCTCAGCACCCAGGCTGAGGCAGGAAGATGGTGAATTTAAGGCTTACTTGAGTTACACAGCTAGTTCAAGAATGTTCTGGGCTACATAGTGAGATCCTGTCACAAACAAAACAATGAAATGCTGAAATGATTTATTCATTGCTTTTATGAATTTATCCTTTACCTTTTGTGTCTTTTTAAAAAATATACATTTATGTGGACAGAGGTTTCTGTTCCACCTGGTCTCATAGTTGTTCAATCCCAAAGAAACATACAAAGGTCTACATTAATTATAAACTGGTTGGCCTATTAGCTTAGGTTTCTTGTTAACTCTTGTATCCTACATTAATTCATAATTCTTGTCTGTGTTAGCCACATGGCTTGGTACCTTTTTATCAGCGAGGCATTCTCATCTGGTGTCCTCTGTGTCTATGTGACGACTACAGACTGAGCCTTTCCTCTTTCCAGAATTCTTCTGTTCTGGTTGCCCCACCTATACTTCCTGCCTGGCTACTGACCAATCAGCACTTTATTAAGCCAGTACAAATGACAAATCTTTACAGGGTACAAGACCATTGTCCCACAGCACATTTACTTTTGAGGAGGGCACATGTGAGAAGGTGAGAGGACTACTTTTGGTAGTCATTTCTCTCTTTCCACTAAGAAGATCTGAGTGCTTGAACTCAGATCATCAGGCAAGTGCCTTTACCTGTGGAGCCATCTCTCCATTAATAGCAGTTATTTCTTTTATCTTCTCTATTAAGTATACATTCAAAAGTATATTATATAATACTGAATTGTCTAGCAGTAGTTTATTTCTGCAGAATTGTGGGGGAAGAAACATATTATGTAATATATGCAGAATTTGTGGGCTAGATTTTCTGGCCAGTTCTCCGAAGTGGCTTCTTAAACTTGGTGAAAATAACTCATAGAAAACATTTTTGTGTATTATATTCATCATGATAACTTGACTTTTTAAGGTTAGGTTGCCAAATCTTCATATTAGAATCTTTGAAGGTTTAAGGACATTGAAAGGAGTGAAAACTGATGACTATTTAATTTGGGAAACCAATATGAGACAGACTAAGTAAGACTCACAGCAGGGAGGAGGACACCAGGATAGCCCAGAATAGCTTGGTCTTTGTCTCCAGAAAATACCCAATAGTTCATCAATTCAGCATCTAGGGTACCAGAAATTTATTTTTACTTAGTAATTATACATATTTATGGAGTACAGTGTGCCATTTGAGTACATGTATACAATGTATAGTGATCTGGTCAGGGTAATTGATGTATCTTTCACTACAAACACTTGTCCTTCCTTCCTTCCTTCCGTTTTTCCTTTAGTCCTTACATCTTTCCTTGCAAATGTTCATTTCAGTGAGTCAATTAATCTAGTTCAAGGCCTCTGGCTTCTGTTACACTATCAATACTAGATCCTCATTGGGACTCCTCTTGGATCTCCTGGTTTTGCCCTATGTCGTGGAGATTTTATAACTTTGCATCTGCATGAACGGCCTCCATGAGCTCCAACAGTTTATAGATGAAGTGGTTATTGGGATCTGGACCTGGGTGGTAGCTAAGTTGGTTAGCCAGCCAGTTCTCCCTCATCTTCATCACCAGCAATTGGAACTGTGATCTGAGAGATGAGTAGGAGAAATTCCACTGATGGGTGGTGGGGTGCACATTGAAATTCTTGGGTTCTCCATAAATATGTGTAATTACTAAGTAAAAATAACATTCATGAACTTCTAAGCTAAAATGTTTCGTTATTAAAAAAATCTTAGGCAATTTGAACTTTTCCTTCATAGCACTTTCTTTAATATCATAATTTCTGTTTTTGCATTTATTGTCTATATGTTTATTAGTCAGCTTGTACCATGGATGTAAGTCTCTTAAAGTAGGAACTTTAGAACACAGAGATCAGTAGGCCAGAGGTAAGTCGGAACCAAACTGCAATACTTTGATGGCTTCCCTGAATCTATGGGGTTCATTACAACTTCATTGAAAATCTTTCAAAATTTCTGTCTCTGTCTCTCCCTGTGTGTGTTATGCATGTGTGAAGGTATAAGCACATGTTAGGGACATGTATGGTGGTCAGAACAATTTACAGGAGTCTGTTTTCCTTCCACCTTTATGTGGGTTCTGAGTATCAAATTCAGATTACCAAGCTTGCATACCAAGCACTTTTACCCACTGGACCATTTCTTTGCCCACCTCTCCCTTCTCCATGAAAGATCTTAAATGTCCAAGTAATTGCAAGGTGTGATTTTAATGATTCTGAGATGAATGTGGCTATAGTGAATGCAATTAATGGGATAATGAGCCCAGAGAGACAGTACTGCTTGGAAAGAGCGGATGGTGGTGGCTAGCTGGATTTGGGTAATTGCAGATGAAAACTTAAACCTTAAAAATTAGATTTGTAGTTGTGCTTAATGAAGTAAGTTAACTGAGTCTTTAATTGAAAATGAACATGGAGGATAATAAAACAAACATGTTAGCTATATAAATGACATGCTGTATAGTAATGACACATCATAAACTTGTGAGAGATTGGGGAGCATAGGAGGAGTTGAATGTGATACGAGGGTGGAATTGGTATAAATACAGTACTCATATATCAAATTCTCAAGAGAATTTTAGATGTTGAAAGAAGAAGAAAAGAGAAGAAGAGAAATACTATCTGTCTAGGTCCTTGCATGGATGGATGGATAATCTAGTGTTGCTTGGAAACAGCTTGACAAAAGCTTTCCAGACTTGGGGGACTTTGCACTATATATAATGGGGTTGAACACTAGGGAAAAGGTGAAATAGAGATTGACATCAATGTATGAACATCAGGAAGAGCTAGTATATTGCCATCTGGTCATGGTGGTGCACATCTCTAATTCCAGCACCTGGAAGCCAGAGGCAAGATAAGTACTCCAAGTCCAGCTTCAGCTACATAACAAATTTCAGACCAGCCTAGATTACATGACACTCTTCCTTTGCTGAGTTTACCTAGAAAACCATACTTGTATAGAACAGTGGTAAGTGTTACATCTCCAAACTCTCCATAAATAACAGCTTGGAATATTGCAGAGATAATTTTAGTGAGACCTGCTTATTGTTGTTACTTGTTTTGTGAAACACTTTCTGTTTTTTTTTTATTTCCAACAAGTTTTCCATTTGGGAAGAAGAGTTTAGTAGAGTTTAGAGCTAAAATTCAATAAAGTCAAAATGTATAACCTCTCCCATTACCTTTAATTTTCATTTTAACCCCTGATGATTTAATTTATAACTTTTCTAGACGTTGAATTTATGATGTCCCTTTGTGTTTTGGAAGGAAGATGGTGAAGCACTTCATGTTTTCAGGAATAAAATAGTCTCTGACAGTGTCTGCTGACTTGCTGGGCCATGCAGAGAGGCTCACACTCTGCAGTGTTTGATTTACCCTGCTTTTAGGTTCCTGTGATAGTTTAGGAGAACTTCTGGAATCAAGGAGTTACAGTGAGGTGACAATAAAAATGCAATTCCTCATGAGCTGTAGTGGACAGTACCATGAATTATCTTTAGTGATTGGTGTCTTTGTTTGATTGTTGATTTTTTATCACATTCCAATTGTTTTATGGTTAATTTGTATTTTTGCAATGATTAAGTTGTTTGAGATTCCTGCTTAAATATTTATTCTTCTAGTAATCTTTGCTAGACTGTGTTTTGTTAGGACTTTTTAATACCTCTATTGAAAAGTTTTACTTATAAAAATAGGATTTTCCAATTAAGGGGAAATTATAGGCTGTTTTTTCGTCTCCTTATGTAATATGCTCATCAATACTGAGTCAAAAGTAACTTATGACTTCATTTTTAGAGAATTACCAAGAAAAGATCTTTTAAATTATCTATTGTTATTATAAAACTAGCTCTTTTGACTTACATAGACCTAATATACATGGTAAAGTATAAAAAGACAAGATCTCCTGAGTAAATTGGGAGCATAGGGACATTGGGGGAGGGTTGAAGGAGGGAGGGGAGAGGCAGGGAGGGGAGCAGAAAAAATGTAGAGCTCAATAAATATCAATAAAGAAAAAAGAAAAAA
>JAQHUG010000928.1:37163-53774 GCA_028555095.1 Dicrostonyx torquatus | reverse complement strand
TAATATAATGTTTAAGGTCAATTTCTACTACTTCTTCTGGATTGGGTTGCTCAGATCTTCCTGTTGCATGATTGCTGGGCTCTGGTGTTATCATGTTGCCTTTCAGGTTGTTGGAAGAATTTTTGGATTGGCGCCTGTCCATCTCTTTCCGCTCTGGAAGAATAAACTGCTACTTGATAGGGGTCACTTGCAGTCTGAATGGCTCTGCAGGCACTGGCTCAGGACCGCTTGCAATCTGGATGGATCAGCATGTGCGGGATAAGTAGGCTTGCAGGTGGTACAGATGGATCAGCAGGCGTGGTCTGGATGGCTAGGCAGGCACTGGCTAAATCTGCTTGAAGGCCGTCCGATCGTCTCAGTAGGTGTTAGCTAAATAGGTCCAGATGTCTCAGCAGACACTGGCTAAATCTACTTGGAGGCTGAGTCAAAAGGGCTGGCTTGGAAGAGGAAGCCCGCTCTGCCACACAAAGGCACCCTTGTAGCCTAGCCCGCTCTACCCGCCTTTCTCCTAGAACCCTGCCCGCTGAAAGAAGGGTGTGCTTTGGGGAAAGCTAAGTTGAATAAGGAAAAGGGCCGGTAGAATGGAAGAGCCTTCCGAGGGGCCAGGAGGCCTCAGGGATCAGAGTGCCACCAGTGCCCTCCCTGGGTTCCTGTGTGGCCGGGCTGGAAGGGTCACCGTCTTTTTTCCATCTTGAACAAGGAACTTGGTTTTTGTAAGCCTTAGATATAGGGAAATAAGCCACAAATGGATAGAATTAACAGGCCTTATACATGGAGAAATAATCCAGAAATGGATAGAAGAAAATAAGTCTTTATAAAAAATAATTTTATGTATTAAATAGAACATTGAATTTTCATAAGTATTTTAGAAAAGCAAAATACCTTTTGAGAAGTTTTGATTAGTATTTGTATTGGCACTACTACTACAGAATACCCAATATAAGCAAGTTAAGGGAAGAAGGACTTACTTTAGCTCACCAACGGAAGGGATGGTGTCGTCGTGACGTGGATGGCATAACCACATGTGGGGCAGCAGGAGCATGAGACTGCTTGCTCACTTTCAGCAGATGAAGAAACAGTTCTCTGGCTTGAAATGGAGTTGCCCTATAATTTTTGTATTCTTTCCTATACCTACAGACTAGGCCCTGCGTGCAGCAGGTCCTATTAACTATGAAAACAGCACCACCAGCTAGGCCTATAGCTAATATTTCACATCCATCTATAATACTATTGTAAGTAAAAATGAGAGAAATTTGAAGTTTTGTTAATAATGTATGAAGTATTGGGAAAATACCCAGTAAAATAGTGGTAGCTAGGAAATGTGATTCTGTTGATGCTCACATTTATTTATTTATTCATCTATCTATCTATTTATTTTCTGTTTCAGGGTTTGAACATAATCTTTCATGTAGCCTTGGCTCTCCTAAAGGTATGTCTATTTTCACCTTAAGTTATCAAAATATGTTACCTCTTTTGCTTGGTACTGAAATCATTCCATTTACAGCCTGTGACTCACTTTAGACTCTAAAATTTTTATTATTTATGTGTTTGCATATATGTATGTGTTTGGTGTGTGTGCTTGTGCATCTCTCTCTCTTCTGTATGTGTGTGCATGTGTGTATGTATGTGTGTGTGTCTCTGCATGATATAACATGTGTGTAGAGGTCAGAGGACATCCCTCAAGAGTCAATTCTCTCCTTTGGATCTGTGAGATACAAAGATTGACCTAAGACCATCAGGGTTTCACAGCTATCATGCTCAACTGTCCTGCTGGCATAGAAAAAGATGACTCTCTGAGAAAGTCTGATCCTCTCCCTGTCATCCCTTTAAGTTATCATTTATTTGGTATTTGTTTTTCCTAAAATCCATTTAATCTTGCTAACAATTACTCCAAAGACATAAAAGATGTTTTCATTCATAAGAACTGTATAATAGGAGACAAAACTGAAACCTAATTCATGTCAAAATGAAGCCATCTTGTTTTTTTCTAAAAATACTTCCTATAACATCCCTGGAGGTACCTAAACATATAATTGAATTATTTGAAAGTTTCTATAATATATTTTTAAAAACTACTACATTTCAATTTTTTGATCTTTTCCTGATAGCTGGAAATATATGACAATTTAGAATTCAATTATAATTACATTGCTGAATTTTACATTAATATATCAATATAGTAACCACATAGTAGCAATAGGACATTTGTCACAGAGTTGGTTTTAAAAAAAAGTAGCCCAAAGAAGATATTCTGCTACTGAAGATGAAAATTACCTTTCTTTCCTCAATAAGTATGTGGTGAAACTACAGACATTGGACCTGGACAGAATCAGTTCTGTTTTCAGCCTTTTAGACTTAATAAATTAACTGCTTAGAACTTCAGTTTTGAGATAATAATAAAATTAATTTATGGCATTATAGTTAAATAAGACGGTATATTAAACTTCTTAGTAAGTGTCTAGATATTTACTGCCCAATTACCATCAGCTGTGGTTATTACATCACATCCTCTAGTCCTGTGACTGTGGAGCAGGTGCTCTTAATCTTGGTTGGAGTCAGCCCTCTAGCCCCCAACTTAAACTGTTTTCATAGCATGGCATAGATATATTTACTTAGTCCTTTCATAGTGGATCTTGACTTTGATTTTTTCATGATATTAAAATAAATCAACTTTATCATATACCCTCTCAACAATAAATAAAGCTTAATAATGACTAGGCAGGGAAAGTATTATGTGGTTGAAATTAAAAATACCATTAAATCATAAGTAAGTACAAGGAAGTCCAACAAGGTTCTATTTTTTGCTATAATTTCTAATTTTCTTTTTCACTATCAGGCATTTTATGTTTTCCAGAAATCTTTTCCTATATATTGGCAGCCCATTTCCTAGTGTTTATGTATGTGCATGTGTGTGTATGTATGTAATACCTGTACTGTGCAGCAACTTAATACTGTAGCTATTGAATAATTGCTTTCTTGAGTGATACACTGATTAAAATATTTGTAATATTTTAATTTTTTAGCATTTTAAACCCAGATGTATCCCTGGCAGAGGACATTTTTTTGGCCTCTGAGTAGAAAGGCATCTTTTACCTTCTTTAGTGATACTTGAACACCCTTCAGACATCATATTGCAGAGTTAAAGCAGTTAGAAAAGTTAAAGGAGAAACCACTGGTAAAGTAGGGATTCATGCTTGTAACTGCCTTGTATGAATCCTGAAACTGACTGTACACCGAGGTGGAAGATGTGGGACTACATTGAAGTGAATGCCATCAATCTGATGGCCCTACCTGGTAGAATAAACATTCAAACATAAACAATACTGACTGACTTCTCATTTTTCATATGCCAGAAAAAGAATATGCATCTATTTATATAAAAGTACAACCTAGATAACTTTATAGAAGTTCTGAGCCTGACTGATTTTTGAGTAGACCCTGTGTCTGTATTATAAGTGATTTCTTGTGCATCTTCTGAGCAGAATATTAGCAGAAGCAAAGCCCAGGTCATAACTGAAGAGATTGCCCAAGGTTGCCTAAAATGTTATATTTCCGTAATGACAAAGCTTGAGTTAGTTATTTTCTTTTTTACCTACTATTAGTACATACTAATTGAGCTCAATCGTAGAATTCTTTGTAGTATTTTCATACATGTGTATAATATACTTTGATCAGGTTACCCAGTTACGCTTGCCTGCTGTTCTCTTCCTCTACTCTAATTGTCCCCTTTCTTTCCTGTCCTTTTTTTTTAAAAAAAAAAAAAACTACATTCGTCATGTGGAAGAAAATATGCAATATTTTTGTCTTCCTGGGTCTGGCACATTTTGCTTAGCACAGTGACCTTCTGTTTCATTTATTTTCTGGAATAAATCCATTCTTTATAGCCAACAAGTCCATCATGGGTATTTACTACATTTTCATTATTGTCTGTTGGTGAGTGCCCAGACTGCTTGTATACCTTGCCTATTGTGAATAATGTTGTCGTAAACATAGATGTGCAAGTGTCTGTAGTATGCTGGCTTAGATTTCTTCAGGTATATACCCTTTAAGAATGGTACAGATGAGCCGGGCAGTGGTGGCGCACGCCTTTAATCCCAGCACTCGGGAGGCAGAGGCAGGCGGATCTTTGTGAGTTCAAGACCAGCCTGGTCTACAAGAGCTAGTTCCAGGACAGGCTCCAAAGCCACAGAGAAACCCTGTCTTGAAAAACCAAAAAAAAAAAAAAAAGAATGGTACAGATGGAAGTTCTATTTTTAGTTTGTTAAAAATTTTTATATAGATGTTCAGAATGACTGCCTAACCAACTGTATATTAAGGGTTCCTTTTCCCCTTGACCTCACCAGTGTTTTTGTTTTATTTTGTTTCTGTTTTTGTAGGTTTGTATTAAATAGGGTCTCACATATGCATACAATAGCTAAGATTATGTTGACACTGGAGCCAGACTATTTACCTTCAAGTTTCATCTCCAGAAATGAATCCAGTTATGCATTCAGTTTGTCCCCAAGAGTCTGCAAACTCTTTACTGTCTCAACGCTGTTTGAAAGCCCAATTAAAGTCTCCTTAGACTGCAGCAACCTAAACTCTCAGCTCCTTAAAGTGAAAAAGTCACAACAAAAGTTACATGCTTCCAAGATGCAGGGAGACAGGCACATGCAAACGTTTATATTCCAAAAGCAGGAATAGGAAATAGTTAGAAATCATCCCAAAGTAAGACAAAAAACAAAGCCTTCATTAATGCTTAAGTCTCTGTGTCAGTTATCTACACTGGTGGCCTGTAAGCACTGTGAGCATGTGCAGCACCACTCCTGCAGCTGGACGATGGGGCCCACAAGATGGCTCTCCAGGCTGGCTCTGCTCTCTACCTATGACTTTCCTCAGCAAGTTCTGCTCACTGCTGCTCACTCTGCCTTCCTGGAGTCTTTACTGCTGCTTCACATTCCATCCTCGCAGGTACTGCCTACAGGGATTCCCTGCTACACTGCCTGTATTCCCAGGCTCTCCTTTGACATCTCAGTGAAAGCCTCCATGACCCCACAGGTTTTACATTCTTCATGACTGCAGAACCAGCATTACTTGGATGTTGCCAAGGTTTTCTGTCTGCATAAGCTATTCCTGGGCCCACTTAAACCATTACTAGCCTTTCAGCTAAGTATGGGAAGTGAGTCTTTAGGATCTTCAGTTGTACAGGGCACCCCAGATTTTACTTATCTCAAGTATTGGAATCAAATTTTCATTTCTACATCTGTGAGCCCTAGACGGATGGTTTTTCTTGAGGCAGCCACCTTCTTGTCCAGGCATATAACACTTGGCTTTTTTATGTTATAACAACTATTTTTACTGTATATAGTTTTGTAGTAGGTTTAGAACTTTCTTACTTAAACAAAAGGGGGAGGTGCTGTGGGAGCTTATGCTCTCTCGCCTTCAACCAATGGCTTCTAAGATACCAGCCCACTGGGGCGTGGTTTTCATTTAAAAAAAAGCCGCAGCAGCTCTCTGCTCTCTCTTGTTTCTGGCTTCCATGCTGACTGCTAGACTCGGTTTCCTGTTTGTTACCAGAGGAATGTGTTTTGGGACATTGATCTGTAAGTTTTATCCCCTCCAATAAAATACCCCTTTTTAATCAAACTGGTGTAAGATTGTCCTGCGACATTACAATAGTGCCATCAAGTTACATATAAATCTATCAATGGGTTGATCCATTAACTAGGTCAGAGTCATCATGTTCCAGTCTCTTCTCAATGATTAGATGTACCACATGGAAACAAAGGCTTCTACATGAACCTTTTGTGGGGGTACTTTATATACAGACCATGCTAACCTTTATTGTCTACCTCCCACAAAGTATCAGGTCATGGGCAAAGTAAAGCTAAGTGTAACCTCTGTCTGATTTGGAAGAAAATTTTCATTTCTATTTGATAAAACTAAAGCTTTTAATGCCCACATTTCTATCAGTTTTTTTGATCTTCCAAGCCCTGACTTGAGTCACTTTCTAAGCTCTGCTTGCATCATTCTAGACTCTCTCTTGCTCACTTCTCCAAAGTTTTCTGGATTTCTCCTGCAAACTAGTACTAATGGCTTCTCACATTGTCTATCATATAGTAATGACAGTGACCCTACTTCTTCGAAATGACTTTCTACCAGCCAGTCTTCAGGCACTATAATAAATTCTTGAGATGACCACACCTTATAAAGATAAAGAATTTATTTTTGTTCATGATGTCACATGTTCTAGTCCACAACTGATTGGCCATGTTGCTTTTGAGTCTGTGGTGAGGCATCATATCACAGCCATAGCATATAACAGTAAAACTGCTCCCCTCAGAGCCAGGGAGGAAAAGAAGTGTAAAGGGAGCAGGACCCACAGCCTACTTTAACAGCAAATCCTTAGTGTCCTAAGTACTCTAGTGGGCTCTGTCCCTTAAAAATACTATAACCTAACCTCTCTGATGACCAAACCTTTAGCATATGCTCCTTTGGAGGATGTTCTGGGCACAAACAATAGCAATAAGGCACAATCCATTTGCTGTAAGTGTCTTCATTTGACCAAAGGAGAAGTGAAGAAAATGGGCTTAATAGAGAACCAAGAATTCCATAATTAGGAGCTGTTTATGAGAGGTGTAGGAATATACACCCCAGTTATTTAGCACTAGGCTGATGAGTTGAGTATTCTTTTGATCTTCCAAAAGATGAGTCCCACTTCACTTTCTGCTGCTCTCTGGAAGAAGGACTGCCATGCTCCAGAGGCTCTGCCTGTGCTGTGTAGGGCTTTGCTTAAATATGTGCTAGGGGAGGAAACATGCTCAAATCAGACAGTGAATTTTTGTCTCCTTGGCATTTGACACAGCACTTTTGAGTTCCCACAGTTCTTGTTTCTGTGCTCAAAGATGGTGGAATAAGAAAAATTGAAGGTTTAATTGTGGTTTCTTCAATCTGTTTTCAAGTGAGAAGTGGAAAGGCCAGGGGTTTGGAGAGGAAATTGGTAACCATTCTCTCAGGTTGGTAGTGGTTTTGGTTTGTAGGTAGGGTTCTTTGCTGAAGGGATGCCTACTCTCCTGCTGGTGGCAGTAAAGCTCTACTCATAGCTGTGCAAATGATTTAGCAACACAGCTCTGAGTTCTTTGGCCTTGGTCTTTCCTCTGTTGTGTCTCTCCCAAAATCATACCAACATCTTTCTTTATTTGATCTGTTTTCTATTTTAGTCTAATGTATTCTCTTATCTTATGATAGATTAATGTGGAAACAAACCAATAAATGCATATACAGGACTTCTACTTACTGTAGAATGCTCAGGTAATTTTGTTGCAGAAATAATGCATTTTATGAAGTAGGGATCTATATTAGAAGAAAAAGTTCATTATCACAATGCATTACACATATCAAATCTTATTTTAAGTCTATTGCGGCAATGCTTCATTGTTTATCTCTCATAAGGCAGTCTAAAGTGCCAGGAATCGGGTAGTTTAGTAAGCAGCCAGTAATTAATTTGATCTCATTGTACCCTCAGAAATATGAGATCATTTGGCAGATACAGAATAAAACCTCCCTGCCTCATTTTTGTGAGCAAAGTATGTTGTCAGCATAAATTTACTCAAGCTTTCAACCCCCTTGCTTAAAAATCTTTCTTCACTTTTATTCTCCACTGCTTTGCTTCCCTCTGCCTGTTAGCGTGGATATGTTCAACACTCATCTCATGGCCAGCTTCCCAGCCATGTTCCTGATCTCATCTTCCTGCCTCACTTTTGAGAAGCCATTACAGTAGTTTTCCTGTTTTGTTCAGTTCCTGGGTTATGTGTGCATAATGAGAGAAATAGAGATAATATTTGTTGTCCTAAAGTTGCCATGGTTGTAGTGGGAGAGGCTAATGAGTATATGATTAAAATCATCCTGTCTTTTAAGGAACTTTGGGGCCAGGCATAATGGCATACTCCTTTAACCCTAGAATTTAAGAGGCAAAGGCAGGCAGTGTTTTTTTCCAGCCTAATCTATATAGTGAATTACAGGTAGTGTTAGAGTTAGGGCTAGAGTTGGGTTAGGAATACATATCAAGACTCTGCCTCCAAAAAGTAAAAGTAGGGGGAGGGTTGTCAACCTATAAATGGGGGTTCCAGCTTTATTCTAGGAAAACCAGGAAAGATTTTTTAAAAGATCATAACTAAACTGAGAACAGAAAATTTTAGACAGGGCTAGCAGAATGAAAATGTTCACAAAAGGAGAAATTCAAATGGCAAGTAAATATTCAGCATCTGTAACCATCAGGGAAATTAAATTAAAACTAGAGATGGCTCAGCACTGGCTGCTCTTCCAGAAGATCTAGGCTCAACTCACAGTGCTCACATGGTGATTTATAGTTATCCTTAACTCCAGTTCCAGGTTATCCAACTCTCTCCTTTGATTTCCGTGATCATTAGGCATATATTTACTGAACATACATGCATACAAACATTCATAAAATAAAATAAATATTAATTTTTAAAAAAACAAATAATAACAAATGCTGGGAGGATGTGGGGAAAGAGTAACCTATATCCACTGTTGTAGCCATAATTAAAATCTGTGTAAAGACTACTCAAAAAAACTAAAGATATAGCTACTATATGGCTCAGTCTTCTCATTCCTGGACATATATCCAAAGGACTCTACATCCTACATAAGTGCACATCCTTGTGTATCATTGCTATCTTCACAGGAGCAAAGAAGTGAAATCAGATTAGATATCCATCAGCAAAATGGATTATGAAAATGTGGTACATAAATACAATGGGATTTTATTCAGCCTTAAACAATATTGAAGTTATGAAAGTTTCAGGAAAATGAATGGAAATGGAAAACTCTGTATTCACTCAGATGACCTAGATTCAGAAAGACAAGTACCATATGTTCTCTCTTTGTTTTCTTTTGTTTTTATTTTTAAAGACAGGGTTTCTGTGTATAGCCCAGACTGTTCTGGATCTCACTGTGTAGACCAGGCTGGCCTTGAACTCATAGAGATCTGCCTACCTCTACCTACCAAGTACTGAAATTAAAGGTGTGCACTGCTATTGCTTGGCACGTATATTCGCTCTTATATGAAGATCCCAGCTTTTATCTGTAATATATGTGTGTCCAGGGAATGTAAATATGAGTAGAGACCAAGAATTGAAAGGGACCCATTGGAGTGGGAAAAGTCATAGGACTTAAAGGAGAACATGAGGAAGACAATAGGACAAATTGACGGGGCAGGGGACACGGACCGATAGTGTAGCAGGGAAGGTGGGGGTAGAAAGTGAAAAGAATCAGCTGAGTGAAATAAGAAAATCACATGTGGAAATGTGTTACTTTTTAAGCTAATTTAAGTGAAATATATAAAAATAAGATAAGTTGTTAGTGATGAAACTGCCTAACTTGAGTCCTTTAGTATGAGGTTCTGAATGTCTTTATATTGCTGTATGTCTATTTGTGCATTTTTATCTAAAACTAGATTTTTTAAGGATCTATTTTTATTTTTATTTTATGTATATGAGTGTTTTGGATACACATGTTTCTGTGTACTGCATGTATGCAGTGCATGTAGAAGGCAGGAAAGCATTGAATCTCCTGGAACGGGGGTTGCAATGTCTTTAAGCCACCATGTGGATGCTGGGAATCGAATCAAGGCCCTCTGTAAGAGCAGCAAGTACTCTTAACTGCTGAGCCATTGCTCTAGTCCCTGAAACTAGATTCTAATTAAACTAGTTAACTTTCTGAAAATTTACTCCTTTATAAAATGAAGGGACAAGAAAATACAATTTAAGGCTCTACTTTTCTTTCATTCAGACACTATGTCAATCTGTGCTACACAATATATGTATGTTTATCTTTATGTTTATATGTATATGTATATATATATACACACCTCTATGCATTTTAGATTTGAATACATACATGTATTTGTGTATGTTTATGTCTCCTATAACTTAGTCATTTAATGAATAGATGGCAAAAAATTATAATTATGACATTTGATAAGGTGCTTGACTAAATTTATATGTGTTTATATTACTTAAAAAGAAATTGGCCCAGGGCCTGAAGAGAGTGCGTACTGCTCTATCAGAGGACTTGAATTTTGTTCCCATCATCCATATCAGGTAGTTTACAATCACCTGTAACTCCAGCTCCAGGAGATACCTGTGCTCAAACACACACACACACACACACACACACACACACATATAATTAAAGTAAAATAGATCTTTTTGCATAACAGGATAATATAAAATTAGGAGAATATTCTTAGTGTATTTATTTAGAAGTGAATACCAAAAGTTTCTAGTCTACCTAGGCATCTGTTTTAGAAGGATGTTTGAATGTTACTAGTGTGCTGTTTTGATCCTAGTGCACACTACTCTACTATGCTCATCCTATCATATTTATACATACTTAAGTAATATGTTGAAGCTATGCAGAAAAACAGCTGACTTCTGTTATGTAATTATTTGACTGGTTTTACTATTGTGATATCAATGGATTCTCGAAGTCAATCATCAGATTATCAACACTTTGGTGAGAAAAATTAGTCTATTTCCTACTAAAAAGCAATACTAGCAGCCCACAGAGATAAAGAGTCATGAAAATGTATTGATCACTGACAGCCTCTAACCAAAGCCTTAACTGTGTAACTGTACAGCATCTACGGGTTTCTGGGTGCACCTAAGTGTTCTTTTAAGAAATTTATAAATAATAGCAAGGCACTTGTCTTTTACTAAGTACCTGAAATGTATCCGGTGTGCTGTTAAGCACTGTTGAAATTATCTGCATGATTTTTAATTTTTTCTCCTTATTATAGTGAAATACATACAACATAAAATTCACTCTTTTAACCTTTTTATGTGTGCAGCTTGTGTATTTGAGGGTGTTTCCATTATTGTTTAATAATAGCAATCATCCCAGACTTCTCCATTGTTCCCAGCAGAAACTGTGTAGTTCTCATTGTCTACCCAACTACCATTCTATTTTCAGTTTTATGAATTTTACTGTTCTGGGAACCTGAAATAAGTGTAATGACAGTATTTGTCCCCTTCACTTAGCATAAGTGTAGTCCTTAATTTTAGCAATCTTATTACTGTTATAATGTACTGACTCACTGCTTAGGACCTTTGGCTCAAGTGTCCATGCAGACAAGTGATGCAGCAGAATCACAGTTAGTTCTCTCTTACTGTGGAGCCAGTGTTTGCCACCCTTAACTCTAGTGTGTATGCATGTGTCAAACTTTCTAACTCTCAAGTTCCCTGCTTTTTCATCTTGTACAGCAGGGGATTCGTAGATTGTAGTAAAATCAGGCTCTATTTCACAAGTATTGCTTTTGTAGGATGAGTTAAAAGAAAGCTTTTTAGTGAAATTATTTAAAGACTGGGTGTTTAAGATAGTTGTCCCAATTTTTAAAAATGTTACTGGTTGAATAGAACAGAGGTAGAAAAACCCAGAGCCATTATATGAAAAAATAATTGAATTTAGACTGCTGAACTCACTGTTATAAATGATCATAAAATTAAAATATTCTCTGCTCTTGATTGGCTACAATAATACTTGATTTCTAAGTTCTGCTAATTCAGTGTTCTTTCATCGTCTTTCAAATGTATGAAGTCATTCCTGAATGGCATGTAAAGCTGTAGTCAAACTCCATTTTACTGCAACCAGTCACTGTGTGTGAGCTCATCATAGGGAAATATTATCAGAAGCCTTTTGTCAGAGGCTGTCATTGCTCAGTAAGTTCTTATGACACTTTATCATTGCGAGTTGCTAGTATTGCTTTTCAACATGAAATAGACTAATTTTGTTCATTAAGGTGTTGACAATTTGATGACTCACTTGAAAATCAATTGCTGTCATCACAATGGTATAAACCAGTCAGAGAAAATGTAACTGAAACAAATTTATTTGATACTCAGTTTGTGCATGTTGAAAGAGGCTTAAATATTCTCCTTTTACTAGAAATATAGCAACTAATACTCTGGCTTTCTGTGTCTCTCCTCTTGCTTTTCTTTGACAGTAAGAATTTAGTTTGAGGAAAGTTAAATTAATTTGAAGCAAAATCATTCATTTGTAGCATTTATAACATTGAGAGGTATATTTTTAATTTCTATTTTTAAAATAAAGACATACATGAAAAAGGAGCTATAAAAAGGTAGTTTTAATAGATAGAATGTTCCTCTCCCAATGCAGAGGATTTTCCTAAAAGGTAGGTATTCCAACTCCCTGCCATCATGCAGACTCTAGGTGTGTCTGTGTGTCTGTGTCTGTGTGTAAATGTTTCCACAGGCCCCTAGGGTATTGTCTTCATGTGCAGGTTAAAGCTAAGTCATTCCTACATCAATGAAAGTTTTGTTGATGGCCACGCTACTATGGAAAAAACTAGGGAAATATAGTCTGTTCCTCAGTAGACATGTGACTTGCTACAGTTTTAATCTGTACAGCAGGAGGAACACGTTTTCCTTAGAATAATTGCAACCTGTCAATCTACTGCACTAATCATTCAGTATTTGTGACCAGCTTCGTTCATACACAGACACTTCCTCCAGTGGAAACACGCCAAAGCTCCATTTTATTACTTCAAAATCATAAGGTTTTGGTAACCTGTATGTCTGTGTTGTAAACAATGGGATGCTCTAAAGGGCTTAGAATCCTAGGAACAAGGAACCACAGAATAACACCAAAGTATGAGCTAAGAACAGCCACCTGGGACTTGGAGCTATGCTCTTTCCAACAATGAAAACAACTGTATTACTCATCAGAGTGTCTTTACACTCTGATAAAACTGAGTATTTAAAATGAGCAGGAAGTAGCAGATACCACAGACAAGAATGAGAGATGATAATTGAACATTGAAGAAAAGTTCAAAATGTACTGTGTGATGGTGCACACCTTTAATCCCTGCACTTGGGAGACAGAGACAAGTGAATCTCTGTGAGTTTGAGGACAGACTGGTCAGCAGCAGCAACAACAACAACAAAAAGTTTACAAAAATTTACAAAAGTCAGATTCATTTCATGAAATTCCTTAAAGGGCAATTTCAGCCTGTTTACTACAGGTAAAATCAAGACCTTCACTGCTACAGCTAGAGCTTTCACCATCCAGAACTATTTTGCCAAGCAAATGATCCAGCTAAAAAACAACTAAAGACCCCAGCCCCAGACGTGGTCTTTCAGAGACTCTAGTGAGTGGATCAAAATAAAGCTGGACATTGTGGCACAAGATTTTAATTTGCACTTGAAGACAGAGGCAGCCATATGGATCTCTGTGAGTCTGAGAGCAGTTTCTCCATATAGTGAGTTCTAGGCCAAGCAGAGCTACCTAGTTATATCCTGTTTCAAAAATGATGATAGATAGGTAGATGGATGGATGGATAGATAGATAGATAGATAGATAGATAGATAGATAGATAGATAGATAGATAGATAGATAGACAGACAGGATACATACATGTAAAAAACAGAAAAAAATGAAAACTACATAAAAAGAAACAAAAATTAAAATATGTGGAGAATTGTCCTCAACTCAAATGCCAAGTGGCTTCAAAAGAAAACATATGAGGAAGAAGAGAGCTAACAATGTGTGGCCAAGAGAAATCAAAGAGGAGGAATACCTCAGAGACTCATGTAAAGATGAGTGTTCTGTGCAGCAACCTGACCCCACTAGTGGTAGTAGATGCCGTACAGGATGAAAAACCAAGGGGACAAGAGGAAATAAAAGCAATGAATTCTTTCTGGGGCCTGCTGACCACTTGGCTGTGAGAACACTGAGGACAAACTGTGGCTGGAAGTCAGAACAGGTTAAGGCCAGGATGTTTGGCCACTCTACTTTATTGTTGTTGATGCTGTTGTTATTGAGACAAGTTCTTATTTGCCCTAGGCTAGCATCCTACTTCAAATGTAGCTGAAGATGACCTTGAATTTCTGACTCATCACCAAACCTACTATAAATGATACAGGGATTAACTCAGAACTTTGTACATGCTAGACACATACTCCAACATCTTTCCCAAATTACCTTCCTTGGAGAACTAATTTGAATATTACAGATCATAGAACTCAGAAACAGCTAAATTCCTTTTTAAACTCTGCCTTGCTGCCTGGGAAGTCTGTATATTTTTTACTTATTGTGCTGGCTGCATTCTAAAGGATAAGCAATGGAAAGCAAGTCACGAACTATTTCTTCTTAATCTTTAAATTATAAGTGACTCTCTCTTAATCATGAAATGGTGGAAGGTAATATATTTCAGGTATGCCCCATTGTTTTGTCATTGACTGCATGAGTTCTTCAGACATTCAAAACAATCAGCCACTGGCTCTTACCTCTACCTCAGTCCAAAATGGTGATCCTGCCTCCAGAATCTCAGAATGAGACTGTGTGTAAGAGCTGTCCCCTCTCATTTTATATTCCTCTCTAGTGCCGGGATTAAAGATGTGTACCACTACCACCCAGTTTCTATGGCAAACTAATGTGACCACTGGGATTAAAGATGTGTGTCACCACTGCCTGGTCTGTAAGACTGATCAGTGCAGCTGTTTTACTCTTTGAACTTCAGTCAAGCTTTTTATTAAAATTCACACGAAATATCACTACAGTACCTTGAGCATTTATGAGACCTCAAAACCTGCCCCCACAGGGACACACTTCCTCCAACAAGACCACAAATACTCCAACAAGGCCACATCTCCTAATAGTGCCACTCCCTTTGGGGACCATTTTCTCTCAAACCACTGCAATAGTTAAGATGTTATTTCAGCACACCAAACTGGAAATAATGCTATCTTGGGCTAAGGTAATAAATGTGAATAATAAATGTGAATATTGAAAAAGAGATCAAATTCAAGATGGAAAGACTTGTAAATGATTTGAAAGGTGGAGATAAAGTGAGGAATGAAAGGTATCTTAGTCCTCCTGTGTCACAGTAACACAGTATCTAAGGCTGAATAATTTGAAAATGGAATGAACTCATAATTAAGAAAGCTCTAGGGTTCAAAGAGCATAATGCAATCATTCTGGCAAGGGTGCCTTGTGGGGTCACAAAATAGCAGAAAAGTAGAAAGGGAACTGGCCAGGTGAGACAGTAGATAGAAGAAAGTGAGACAACTGAGTACACTTCCTGACAACCCATTCCAGCAGGAACTAATGCTTTACTGCAGTCACAGCTCACCCTACACGACCAGCTTCATTCTTCCTGAGACTAGGGACCCAAGGCCCAATTATGTCCTATCTCTTAAATGCTCTACAGTTTTAGTGCTGGCTTCAGACCAAGCTTTAGCACATGAATCTTCACGAGACAAGCCATAAGAGAACCACAGTAAAGGATGCTATGGAGATAGCACTGGTTAATTTATGCAAGTATAGGGAAATCCACAGAGTCTTTTGAAATAAATGGACAATTGACATTAATAGGATAAAAACATGAATTTATTAATATTTTCATGCCTATGAGAACTCAAAACTAAAAGGAATTTTAGATGGTTAAAGCTTAAATACTTTCTTAGAACAGATTTATTTTATTTACTCATGTGTGTGTGTTTATGAAGCCCAGACTTCTGGTATTAAATTCTTAATCCTCCTATCTCCACCTCCTAAGTACTGGAGTTACAGGCATTCCTATGCCACGAGGCCTCACTTTGGTACCACTATTCTATTGCCAATTTCTTTGTGAATAATATTTTGGCTTCTATATTTACATGAGGACATGAGGTATTTGTCTCTCTGTGCTTGACTTACTTCATAACCTCTAGCACCTCAATCACATTACTATAGATAATAGAATTTTGTTTTTAGGGCCAAATGTTATGTTGGAGGTGTGTGTGTGTGACATTTTCAGTAGATACTCATCATTTGATACCTGCCTAGGTTGATGTCATCTCTTGGCTACTGTGAACAGTTCTGCAAAAACATTGTAGTGCAGATGTCCCTTCAGCATGCAGATTTCTGTCCTTTGACTGGATGCCAACAGTGGATCATGTGGTAGTTGTTCTAGTTTTAGTTAATTCATTTTTTTTTTTGAGACCTTGCATAGTATTTTCTATAATGGACACACAGATTTACATTTCTGCCAACAGCTCCACTTTTTCCACAGCTGCACCAGCATTTGTTATATTTTTAAATTATTTATTGATAATTTTAAATTCTATGTCTGGAGTTGTGTGTACATAGATACAGGTGCATTTGGATACTAGAAAAGGGCTTCAGATCACCTAGAACTGGTGTTACAGGAAGCAGTGAGATAACCAGCTTGAGTGTTGAGATGGAAACTCCAGTTCTCTGAAAGAACAGCGAGTAATCTAACCACTGTTTATTTTTGTCTTTTTTTATAGTTGCCATTTTAACTGGTAAGGTGACATCTTACTGTGCCCTGATTTGTATTTCCCCATTGACTAGTAATGTAAAACTTTTCTATATACCTTTGGCTATTTGTATGTGTTCTTTTTTTTTCTTTATTGATATTTATTGAGCTTTACATTTTTTTCTGCTCCCCCCTGTCTCTCCTCTCCCCCTTCAACCCTCCCCCAATGTCCCTATGCTCCCAATTTACTCAGGAGATCTTGTCTTTTTATACTTTCCCATGTATATTAGGTCTATGTAAGTCTCTCTTAGTGTCCTCATTGTTGTCTAAGT
>JAQHUG010000925.1:35664-64420 GCA_028555095.1 Dicrostonyx torquatus | reverse complement strand
GACCAGCAGGGAAGAACGACCACCAGTCGAGGATTCTTCTCGAATCACGCCTTTATTGGAGTCTCTTGATTGAAGGGAGAGCAGGAAGCGAAGAGAGCGAGGACTAAACGGCAGCTGCTTATATAGGGAATAAGGACACGGGTCGTGCTTGGATTGGCTACTTGCTTATCTTGCGACGCCCCCAGCCACAGGATTGGCTATGATTACCATGCGTCACTGCACATGCGAGAGGCTCCGCCTAGAGCCTTGCCTAGTATGGAGTTGTTTTCTTTGGCGCTGCAGGAACCCAGCGCCATCCCCACAAATTGGCTCCCTGCACTTTACTCCTTAAAAACCCTGCCACAGCTGAGCTTAATGCGCTCCCTGGTCTAACTGCTGTGTAGGAACAGACAGAGAACCCAAGCTCGAGCTTGCAGTAAAGGCTTTTTGCCTTTGCATATGAACTCAGACTCCTGGTGGTCTCTGGGGGACTCATGATGTGGGCACAACAGGTATAGCAGGGAGAGAGGACATTCATTCTGTAGACAAGCACAAATGGATGTGTGTCGGGGGAGAAGCAGATGAAGAGGTAGACTCTAAAATCAAACTTGGAGAGTGGCGAAAGCAAGCTGAAACATTGGGAGTCCCAGTGGCTGTGGTACTCCATCACCATGCCAGCTACGCAGATTCAACTGGTGTCTTTGGGAATTTCTAGAAAGCAAGCATGGGCCAATAGGAACAATGCAAAAGAGCTGATGTTGGAATGGAGATGGTAGGGGGTTCTGTTGCGCCCTTATTGGAGAGACCCCAAGAAGATCATGAGAGACAAGGTTTAATCATACAGTGCAAATTACAGTAGGGACCTCATCTCGCACACTGATGCTGCAGGGCTCAGAGGAGGTGCCCCACCATTTTAGTCAGGGTTTATGAAGGCAAAACTCCACAAATCTACAGTTATGGGCATAAGGGGTACGGGTGACTCTCTGATTGGCTGCAGTCTAGGGGACTTCCCGCTCTGCTGATATCCACCTTGGGGCCCTAGCACAGAATGGAGTTGGCTTTGTCCCTTCATTTCCTCCTGTGAATTCCATAGCAGCTGTGGTCCCAGAGCCAGTGTCTGTGTGGATGGCTTTTGGATAGCCAGGTTAAGTAACGCTGAGGATTAAAGTGATGGGCTTGGTTGCTGCCTCAGCCTATCTAGGACTTGCAGTCCAGCACAACCCAAGGTTGATCTCCAAAACCCATGTGAAAGCTGCCTATTGGGGGCATGCCTGCAGTCTCTTCCCCAGTCCTTCCATATGTGAGCAGTGCTCACATACGTGCTAACTGTATGCTCTCCTCTGCTCCCATGCCTTCCCTGCAGTGATCACCTGCATCCCATCAAACCAGGAGCTACGATAAACCTTCCCTCCCCAAGCCACCTTTTGACAGGCAGCAGAGTGGCTAATTCACTGAGGCACCCTGGGGACTGGGCCCTCTGCGTCTGTGCCCCTAGACTCACTCTTCTTTCCACTTCCCCATGGTGTGGATGTCATATCTGTGGGAACTGCCTTATTGGGCCCACGCGGGGTCCCAGGAGGACTGTGACATTGGAAAAAATCTCCACTCTTCTCTCACAGAGCCTGAAACTCTGAAATGCACGTTTCAGTCTGGCATGAAAATGTAACGCCTGTGTTTGAGTGACTGTGTGTGTGTGTTGTGTGGATGTGGTGTGTATGGTGTATGTGGTGTGTGTGTATGTGGATGTGTGAATGTTGTGTGTGTGTACATTGTGTGGATGTGGTGTGTGTATGGATGGGGATGGAAGATGTGGAGTGTGTGTATGTTATATGAATGTGTATGTAGTTGTGTCAATGTGGTGTGTGTCTGGTGTATGTATGGCGCATGTGATGCATCTGTGTTGTGTGGATGTGATGCATATGTGTATGGTATGTCTATGTATGGTGTGTGTGGATATTGTGTGGATGTGGTGTGTGTGTGTGTGGTGTGTGTATGGGGCATGTGGTGTGTGATGTGGTATATATGTGGTGTATGTATGGTGCATGTTGTATGTGTGTATTGTGCAGATGTTGTGTGGATATCGTGTATGTGTGTAAGGAATGCATTGTGTATGGTATGTGTGGATGTTGTATGGTGCATGTGGTACATGTGTGTTGTGTGGATGCGGTGTATGTATGTATGGTATGTGTGAGTATGGTGTGTATGTGTCCCCTGATCCTTACCCTTTCAAGCCTACAATAGCAGCACTTAATGGCTCTAAGAAACTCTCTTCCTGTGTCAATAACCCCAACTTGTATTACTCAGAGCCTCTTACCCAGCTACTCAGATGAGGTGAAAGCCCTTTGTTGTGCTCCGGCCCCTCCCAGGTCACAGTGAGGCCCAGTACTTTAGGTGGCAGCACCCTGAGGGCTCTGTGGGCAGACACAGGAAGGCTGGCCTTGGCAGCCTGTCTCTCATGATCCCACTGCATGCCATCATCTCCTCGCATAAAGAGAAACCCAGTATTTGGAGAAACAACAGCGACTTTATTATTTCACATGTGTGACCAATATGTGGGTGTCCACTGGCACAGGGTGAGATCAGTGGCTCCCATATATAAATATCAGTGATGTGAGGTGAGGGATGTCGGGTCAGCATGGGCAGAAGATCCCAAGTGTAAGGTCTTAAGTTATGACGTCAGAGGAGGGCTGGCTGTGGGAGGCCAACAGGGATTGAGGATTGCAGGGAAATGGATTCAGCAGAGAGGAGAGAAGCCCTCCAAACAAAGGGCTAAGAAGAGCCCCAGCCTTAACACCCAAGCCAGGGAAGAGACCGAGGCACCTCCATCCAGAGGTTTTTGATCATTTTCCTCTTCATCCTCAGAGAGTTCTTTTGTGGAGAAGATCCCGATTGTTTTAGAGCCACCCAGTAAGGTTTTAGCAGGTGAGGACATGCATCCCTGAAGGCTCACTGTGGAGGACACTCCACCTGGAGGGTGAAGATCAGTCAAGGGTGCTACAGTCCAGCAGTGCTGGGAAACTCAGACCCAGGAATCCCAGACCCATCCTCCTTCCCCAAAACCTTGAATCTAACACCTGCCTTCTTTCCTCCGCCCAGGACTCCAGATCCCAGCTCCACTCCCTGACAGGGCTAAAGGGCCAACCTTTAGCCTCATGAGTTCAGGCCCAGCACTCCTCTCTCAGACCCAGGGGTCCAGGCCCAGTCCTTCCATCTGAGGTAGCCTCATCTTTTCTGCCTCAGATCTAGGAGTTAGGATACAACCCTCCATCCTCAAACACTGGAGCCCTGGCTCTTTCACCCCAGCACTCACCTCCCTGGAGCACAAGATCCCCTTTATAACAGTGAGTGGTCCCCTGAGGGCAGGTGACAAAGTTGGTGTTCTGAAAGCAGGATCCAAAGAACTCTACACACACAGGACACTGCAGGTCTCCAGAGGGAGGGACATCTGAGGACAGAGAAAAAGGTTGGGGCGCACTGCAATGCTTTCAACTCCAGCCACCAGCTGAACTCCCAAATGTCTGGGTCCCTCCACGTCCCCAGATCCCATACTTGGACGAGGGAGGGAGCTCAGCAGGACGCTGCTGCTGCTGGCTTCATTGCACAGGTTGGAGGAACAGAAGCGTGTGTAGGAAGCTACCAGCATTCCAGCGGGCCCGGAGTATATGGAGACACCACTGTTGTTCTCTGTCCCAGGCCCAGTGCAACCTTTGCTCCCTATTAGGAGTGTTCTTGGTCCTGTGGGTATAACAGAATAAAAGCTGGGCTGGGAAGGGGAGGGTGACAAGGTCTGGGAGCCCAGTTCTTGGGACCCTTGAAGCTCCCAGTCACAGGGAGAACACAATACCAGTGACAACAGATCATGTTCTGTGTCAGCCAAAGCCTGAAGCTCAAGCCTGGCTCCTTCTGCCCCGCCCCTTGCAGACCTTGGTGCACACTGTCTCCACAGTCTCCCTGAGCCCCTCTCACAGGCTGCAGCCTCATTGTGCTCAGCATCTCTTCTACCTCCTTCCTTCCCCCTCTCTCCTCCCTCCCTTCCTCTCTCAGTTTCTCTAGCTCTTTGCTTCACTCTCTCTCTTGCTCTCTCTTTGAGAGTTTCAGCCCACCCTGGTCTTGAATTCATATAGGTGTGGATGGCACTAAATTTCAATTTAACTGTCTCTTCTTTCCCAGCACTGAGATTACAGGTGTGCCCAGTTTACCTGGTGCTAGGGATCAAACTCAGGGCTTTAGGCATGGTAAACAGGCACTGAACCAACTGAGCCACACCCAGCCCAAGAATGCTTCAAATGATGGAAGTCATCAGGGCCCCTTCGGTTGTTCCAACACTGTTCTCATCTCTGGGCTTGGGGCTACCTTACACTGCCACCCAGAAAAGCAAGTCCAGAAAGAGGAGGAGCTGGGTAGGAACTGCAGGACACAGGACCCAGGGTAGGGCTGTGCTGGCCTGGTGCAGGAGTGCAGCTCTCCATCTCATCCCTCACACCTACGTCTATGAGGAGGAGCGTCTCCTGACATAACTCCTCAGTTTCACACACTTTGGTCGACGGAGCAGACCACTCGATAGCTTCCTTAGCAAAGCCAGTGCCAAGCCTCAACATGACCCCCTTGTAACATGTCAGAGCACCTGTGGAGAGGAAAATCGTCAAGATTAGTAAGAGTCAGGGAGCCACCATGTCTGCCCCTCAGCTTCTGGGCTAAGGGCGGCCATCATGTTCTGAGTCATACTTCCTGTGCCCTGGCTGTGACATCCCTGCCTGGATTAAGAAGGGACTCAGAAGTCACAGCTCTAAGCCTGCAGCTCCATTCACCCTGTTCCTCCCTCAACACCTGCTCCTCTCAGAGCCTCCTGAGGAACTTGCTCCTCTACTGAGGGCTCCTCTTCAGCCATTCTATACTCCCCATGGGGTTTCATGTCCTCTTTTGAATAATGAAGAAGGTGGCCTGAAGCCATCTCTCTCTCTCTCTCTCTCTCTCTCTCTCTCTCTCTCTCTCTCTCTGTGTGTGTGTGTGTGTGTGTGTGTGTGTCTGAGACAGGCTCTAGCTGCGTGGTCCAGGCTAATCACCCTCTGGCAGTCCTCTAGCCTCTGCCTCTGGAGCACTGGGACTGCAGAGCCAGCTCCTGTCTTCACTGTTGGCAGGACTGTCTCACTTCCTCACCACAGCCCCACAGCAGGTGGCAGCATTCTCAAGGGAGGGAAACAGAGGCAGGAAGTGTTGAGGATTTGTCCAGTGTCACCCAGGCAGGAGGTGGCAGAGCTGGACTCAGAATTTTGGCATTCTGTCTCCTTAGGGTCAGGGTTGAACACAGCAGTCCAGTTAGAGGACCTTGAGCTTGACCTTCCCTGACGATGTCGCATGATCATCACATGACCTCATGTGCCCCAGGATGCAGAAATTCTGGGAGCTGGGACTGGGTGTCCACAAGCACATCCCCTTGATGGCCCCCAGTGCGGGGCTGACCGTCTCATGTCCCAGGTGAGAATGTGCAGCTCCAGCTGCCCTGCTCCTGCCATCCAGATCTGCACTCTCTGCTCCATCTCACCATATCCTCCCCATCCTGCTCAAAGGTGGCTCCTTCCCCTGGGGCACAAGAGGCAGAGCCACCCAAATCCTCACCCATGTTTTTTCTCCACCCCTGTTGCATGTGGCCGCCTCTAATGCTTCCACCCAGCTGCAAGATGCCAGGGCCTTTGCCTGCCATCCTGGGTCTCTCTGATCCCCTCTTTACTTCTCCCCCACCTTCTTTACCACCCAGCTCTTAAAGGGGTCCTCTTAAAGAATGAAGTAATCCTGTCAGGCCTGAGAAACTCTGAGAAGCCCCCCGAGAAGACAGAAACTTCTGATAGGTCCCCATCTTCCCCAGAATAAAATCTGACTTCTTAAAATGGCCCATGGGGCCCTTACTCCTGAACCTTTGCAAGAGCTGTTCTGCTTCCCCAGATCTCTCCCTGTCACACACAATCTGTGCTCCTAGCCTCTGCCAGTGGGTTTTGCTGAACCTCAATAAACATTTGCTAAATGCCCAACTGAAGCCAGTCAGGGATGGAGATACTCCTCCAAGGGTTGTGTTTTATGCAACATGCATGGGTTTTCTATGTATGCTATGTGGAGATTGAGGGGGTGCACACATGGTGTGTACAGATTATGATGTGTGTGGTGTAGCCTTGTATGTGTGTTGGGCAGGGGGGTGTTCTGTATTATCTGTATTTAGTTTGTGTGTGGCCTGTAGCATGTACCTTGAACTATGGATTCTGTTGAGGGGGAGGGCTCATGAGGTTTCTGGGGTTTTCATGTAAATGAGAAACACAGGATCCAAAATGTGTGGGATGCGATATATGAAGCACAGTGTGATGATGCATGTTTGTGGCTGTTGTGTGGCATGCACAGCATATGTGGGATGTGCTTTATCTTTTTGAGAAAAAAAATATGTGTACGAGATTGTGCCTTTGTGTGTCTGTGCATCACACGTATGCAGTCCTTGCAGAGGCCAGAAGTGGGCATTAGATCCCTAGAACTGGAGTTACAAACATGTTGATTACCGTGTGGGTGCTGGGGATTGAACCTAGATCCTCAAGAAGAGCAGTCAGTGCTCTTAACTGCTGAACCATCTCTCCAGCCCTTGGGATACATTTTAAAACCATACTGCAGACTGTCAGTGTTTCATAGCCTTAGAAACAAAAAACAGACTTAATTAATGAGCACTAATCAAAAGGAAGAAGAACGGACTGGCCTCGCCTCCCCGTCTATCTTTTGCAGCCTTCTCTGGCTCCCCAGCGTTGGGAGAAAGTTCATCCTCAACTGGGACTTGCAAGGGGTCCTGGCCATCAGGATTCTGCCTAGCTCTGCACCCCATCACACTAGGTGGCATCCTGCCTCCCTGGCTTTGGTGATTTCTCTGCTGGGAGTAGCTCTGCCTTCATCCTAGAATCACCTCATCTTCTTGGAAAGTGAAGTCACAGCTCAACACCACCAGAGCTCCATCCTCTAGTTTGTCTGTCTGTCTGTCTTATGTCAAGACCTCTGCACTCATAGTTTTCTGGTGGCAAATCTTTTCTATTTTAATGTATTTATACATGTGTGTGCCAAGGCCAGACGAGAATGACAAATGTGCTTTTCTATTGCTTTCCTCCTTACCCCTCCCTCGAGACAGTGTCAATCATTGGCCTGGAGACAGACTGGCAATCAGCAAGAGCCTCCTGTCTCTGCCTCCCACAGCCCTCTCCTGCTGTGGAACATTCCTTTACACTGTATGAAGATGTGTCACTGTGATTGGTTTAATGAAAAGCTAAACAATCAATAGCTAGACAGGAGGTATAGGCAGGACTTCAGGACAGAGCACTCTCTGGGAAGAAGAAAGGTGGATCTGTGAGCCAGATGTGGAATAACCATGGATGGGCATAATGGAGATGAGGTTACAAGCATGTAGAAGAACATAGGCTAAAAAAATATGGGTTAATTCAAGTTAAAAGAGCTAGTTAGAGACAAGCCTAAGCTAAGGCTGAACTTTAATAACTAATGTTTCCATGTCATTTTCTGTGAGCTGGCAGCCCGAAAAGAAAAGTCCATTTACACTCTCCCCAATCCCTGACAAGCCATTTCTACCAGAAAAACCTAAAATGGGGGGGTGCAGGTGAGGGAGAAATCATCTCTGTGATGAAGCTCTCTTTGAGACTGTCATCGATCTCTGGCAGTTGTGGGTCCCATTCTGTACTGCCACAGCTCAGATTGACAAAGCTGAGGTATTTCCGCCACCCAGCCCAGGAGGCCCCTTGGATGTGCTGCATTTGTTTATGCTGCGGAATATTTGTTCAGCTATATAAAGATGTGCTGCATTTGTTGTTTTTGCTGTGGAATCTTTGTTTAACTATGTAAAGATGTGTTGCATTGTTTAACTATGTGGAGATGTGTTTCACTCTGCTTGCCTAAGGTACCTGATTGATCTGATAAAAAGCTGAATGGCCAATAGCAAGGGAGGAAGTATAGGTGGGACTTTTGGGCAGGGAGAGTAAGTAGGTAGAGGAATTTAGGCTTGGGGTGGGGGTGGGATGAAGAAAAACAAAAGAGATGCCAGGGGCCAGGCAAACAGACACAGAGGAAGCAGCAAAGTAGGACATACAGAATGAAAGAAAATTAAAAAGCCCTGAGGCAAAACATAAATGACTAGAAACAAGTTAAATTAATTTACTTTAACTAGTGGGACAAGCTGAAGCTAAGGCTGAGCATTCATGACTAACATTAAGTCTCCATGTCTTTATTTGGGAGCTGGTTGGTGGCCCAAAGAAAATCTGCACCCATCTATTCTTTTGTGATTTTCTTTCCCATGGAGCAAGGTCACTAGGGTCCTCAAGCCTCATGAATGGGGATAAAAGAAGGAGGTGGAGAGAATGGAGGGAGGGTTCATCTGAGTGAAGTGTGATATCTGGGGTGATCAGAGGTCAGGGTACAGGGAGATGTAATCAGAAATAAACACTTGTGTTCCGAGTGAACCGGACCAGGTGCCAGGATGCTGACAGCAGCAGGTGACCCAAATGTCCTCCCTCTTACATCTCACCTCACACACAGACAGGTCCCCAAGCTCACTTTTCTAAAACTTATTTAAAGCTCTCCTCAATGGGCTTGTGTCTCCTGGTCTTGGGCTGCACTTCCTCCCTTCCTCTTTGAACTGGACACTTCTCTCTCATGCCCTCTGCCTCCCAACCTCTTCCAACCTGGCGGCTGAGTTAACTTTCGTGTAGGCCTGTATTTCTACATGGTTTGCACCTGCCTTACAGGAGGTGGTTGCCTAGCATTTACAGACAGGCTGTCTCCAGGGTCAGGATATGATAATGTAGTTCTGCTCCTTCTTTGTAATTTGGAGGATGCCTGGGATAGAGATGCTAATTCAGACAGAGTAGGCACACAGAGCAGGAAGATAGGAAGATATGACAGAGAGGGCATAGAAAGATGTGAACATAACTAACCACTCACCTGGTTACCTAGGAAACAGAATGCTAATGAATTTACCCTCAGCTTACATTTTGGTATAAAAGCTGTTTGGAGAATAAATGCGAGGAATTTTCAGGATGTGGACTCAGGATTTCATAAGGGATCACTGAGAATCTCCCTTCAGATAAAGCCATGTGAGTTGTGTCTTTAATCCCATGCCTCCCCTCTGGTCCCAAGAAATAATTTATGGCCTGGGAACCAGCCTGGGCCAGGACACTTTCGTTGTCTCATATCCCATAAGGATCATCTTGCTTTGAGGTCGCAGCACAAGGTGTCACTTACTTTTGTCCATACGCTGCCCACAGTCCTCACGTACATCCATGGGTCCAATTGTCTGGGTGCCATTGAACAGGTTGCAGTCTGGCTGGGATATGCAGCCCTGCACCCTCAGATTGGAGATGATCTCCCCTAGGATAGGAGAGGGGAAAGAGAGACTGCTCACACATGCAGGTCATGGGTGCTTTGGAGGCGAGGCAAGCCCTGCTCTGCTCTGGGAGGCTGGTTTCTTACTCCTTGAGGCTCATTCCCTGGCTCAGTTTACCTTTCTTCCCCAGACACCCAGCACCTCCCCTCCCAGCCTATCTTCACATCCAGACTTACCTCCCCTGAGCCTGAGGACTCCACTGTAGCAGTGTGTGCTGCCTGTGGGGCAGACCTGCATGGGTGTGTTCTCACAACCATCTTCCGAAAGGCAGAGTGGGCAGCGCAGGGTCCCTGGGGCTGGAAAGCCACAGACACAGTGAGGAGCTGTGGGAGTCTCTGGGTTTGGATCAGTTACCCCTTCTTAGTTCCCCGACATGCCTCAGTCTCCCTAGCAAGCCCTCCTGGGCTCCTCTCATGCAGGCCTGACCAAAGGGAACTGGGCCTGTGGTTAGGAGGGCAGGAAAAACCTGCAGAGACCCTGGGACTGGGCATAGGGAGAACTGTGAGGACCTTTGGGGCTAGAGGCAGACTTTGCTAAGTAAGGGGAGGAGAGACCATGGAAGCAACCAGTGGCTTTACTCACAGCTTTTACTAAATAGTTGAGAAAAATTCCCTCATCACAAAATATTCCAGAACACAGAAACACGAAGCCTGCCAGTTTAACAGCACACAGGGATAGTGGGCAGCCCCAACCCAGTGTCCAGTAGGAGGAAAAAATATGAAAGCCCCAGATGAGAGGTGAGTAAACCAAAGCCAGCCATATGGAAAGAGGGAAATATACAGGGAAAGCAGGGCTGCTGGGGCCAGAGTGTGAGGCTGGGGGTCTGTCAGAAGCCCACCCAGAGGTTCAGCAGGTGAAGCAGCAGTCACCAGGGCAGACCAGAGGACAGAACAGATTTGCTCCACTGACTCCCTACAGGCAACACCCACTCATAACTGAATAAAATGAATGAAAAGAAAGGCTAAAAGATCCGGAGCTGGAGAGGTGACTCAGCAGTTAAGAATGGATAACGCCAATGGGAACAGGGGCTGTCTCTAACTCTTTGCTGGTTTTCGGGGCTCTACTTCTCATACTGGGTTCCCTTGCCCAGTCTTAATACATGGGGAGGCGCTTAGTCTTATTGCAACTTGATATGCCATGTTTCGTTGATATCTATGGGAGGCCAGTCCTTTTCAGAACAGAAATGGAGGAGTGGGGGTGGGGACAGGCGTGGGGGGACTGGGAGGAGAAGAGGAAGGGGAAATATCCATCGGCTTGTTTAAGAAAAAAAAAAAAAGGTCCCTGGCAGTCGCACCAGGACCTATCCCCAGGTGCATGAACTGGTCTTTTGGAGCCCATTCCCTATGGTGGGATGCCTTGCTCAACCTTGATATCGGGGGGGGGGGGGGGGGGAGGTTTGGTCCTGCCTCAAGTTGGTATCCCAGACCTTGTTGACTCCCCAAGGAAGGCCTTAACTCCTCTGAGGAGTGGATGGGAGGTGGGAAATGGGAGGTGAGAGGGGCCAGAAAGGGGGAGGAAGGGAAAACTAGGGTTGGTAGGTAAAATAAAAAGAAAAATTTTTAATAAAAAATAAGAAAAAGAATTGATAACACCCATGTAGAGGACCTAAGTGTGGCTCCTAGCACCCGTGTTGCCAGGCTCACAACTTATAACTCCACCTCCAGGGAATCCAGTGTCCTCTTCTGGTCTCTGCAGGAACCTGTGCACATGCGTGCACACACAACTAAAACTAAGATCATTAAAAAAAAAAAAAGGAAAAGAAAATCTGCTTAATTCAGGATTGTGAGAAGAGGTCAGCTGGAGGAGTTTGAAGTGCAGGTGAGAGAATGCAGAAGAAATGGAGAGGGAAGGGCCCTGGAGAGGAGGGACTGGGGGCCCTGCTGTGAGGAAAACAAGGGAGCTAGCCCGTTGCTCTCCAGCAATTAAGTTTGTAATTGAATTTCTTCCCTCTACAAACCTTTGAGCAGCAGGAACCCTGCCTTCCTTTCTCCCCAACAGCTGGCTTCCCCAAGCCCCTCACTCACCTGTCACAGGGGGTGGAGCCCAGAGAGGGACTGTAGTAGACAGGTCATTGCAGAGGTCTCCTAGGCGGCACACTCGGGTGTAGGAGGTGACAGACAGCCCTGGGCCCTTCCTGTGCTCTGTGACTTTGGCCTCTTGGTCCTCAGCTGTAGTGCAGCCTTTTGTGAGAATCAACTTCACCAGCTCTCCTGGACAGACAGAAGCGGGCAGGCTGGGGTGGAGTTCGCCTTTCGTTGCCCAACAGATCTAAGGGGGCAGGGCCAAGTAAGAGGGGCGTCTGTACCCAGAGGGCCCTTCTCACCATTCTCTATCATCATCAACGTGTCTTGGCAGCCTTCACCCACACCACAGGTTGTCTGGCCAGCTGTCCACTGAAAAGGCGGCTGTGATACATTTCTTGTGATCTCCAATGTTCCATGCTGGCATTTCAGAGCCTCTTCAGCTAGAAAGAGGAGAGAGAGCAAATCCCTCTCAGTATCAAATTGACTTTCTGGCGAGACTTCATTCACAGACAGCAACAAGAGCCTTCTCTCCTGCCTGTGCCTGTGCCGTCCAGTCCATGCCCTCAGGTCCCCGGATCTAGCCATGAGAAAAGGAGCCCATATAAAGGTTAATACTGCCTGGCGGTGGTGGCGCACGCCTTTAATCCCAGCACTCGGGAGGCCGAGACAGGCGGATCTTTGTGAGTTCAAGACCAGCCTGGTCTACAAGAGCTAGTTCCAGGGTAGGCTCCAAAGCCACAGAGAAACCCTGTCTCGAAAAACAAAAACAAACAAACAAACAAAAAAAAAAAAAGGTTAATGCTGGCAGCACTAGCTCAGTCCCCTCTTGAAGGTCTAAAGTTAGAGAGACAGACACGGGCAGAAGAGGAAACAGGCTGGGTCAGAGAAGATCATACTTCCAGGTGTGCCAGGATTCCTACTGGATCATCTTTTCCTACCATGGCTCCCTATTGCCTTGCTATCACTATTGAGGCTGTCCATGGCTCTCTGTCCTGTGTGTAACAGGCAATACACTTAAGTACATCATGGGGATGCGTTAGAGTCCCCACTTACATTTGCCTTCTGCACCATATCAAGGACCCTTGGTTCTTTCTGATTTTCTTGAAAACATCCTGCTCTATTGGGCATTTTTACCTGTGGATTGCCAAGAAGATGACCCCTTCCTAAACTGTACTGTCTAATTGACAATAATGACAGCTTATACAGAGTTTTGATGAATAAAAATAAATACAAGGATATGTATTTAGTCCCTTTAGCCAGGGTCTGTGAGTCTCACCTAAGGAGCTGCATGGATTGTAGCTCTAGTTAATGACTAACAATGGAGTCCCAGTTGCCCAGCTAGTTTAAATTCTTTTAACCTTAATGTTGGGAGATGTGTTCACAGGTCTCGGAGTGCATCATAGCTGAAGCAAGGCTTTGAAAATAACGAAGTTAGACTAAGATGTTTTTGTTAAATAGCTTTGAGGTGAAAAGTCCAAGACAACAACCTAAAGTTTTAGAAAGGCACAGAATTGAATGAGGAACTCTCTGAGGTCAGGAAACAAGAACAAAGCAGCCCAGTTATTACTGGCTGACTTACTCTCCTTGCTAGGTTTGGTTGATGATCAACGGTGATGATTAATTCCTTATACCTATTTCTGTCTCACTCTCCTGATATTTTAAAAAAAAAACTATTAATGAATGGATATGCACCCTTAAAGATTTAAAGTAGAGCTGACTGATTCCTTTTCATACATAAAAGTTTAGGTTTGTGATCCCTTAAGATTCCTTATCAGATTACGTTTCAAAATAAGTAATAAAATAATTGGCCCTTTCTTTGTAACTACAAACGCAGCCTGCCAGTAAAAGACCTGACAAGAACACCTTGCTTGCCACATGGTTAATCTATAACAAGTTACTTGGGTATGGCCTGCCAGTAAAAGACCTGACAAGAACACCTTGTTTGCCACATGATTAATCTATAGCAAGTTACTTGGGTATGGATGTATGTGGGCTCCTGGGGTAATTTGTTTTTCACCTGTAATATATAAAATGTTTAATCTTGTGAGGGAATTGGAAAACATGTTTTTACCTATAATTATTCACTTGAGAAATGGAACGCAACTGTTTTGACTCTTGTACTGCCTGGAAAAGTCTATTGAGGTATAAAAGCTGTAAAGTAACATGAGAGGAAAGAGAGAGAATAAAGAGAGAGACAATAAAGAAAAAGAATAAAGAAGGAAACCATCAAGAGAGTTTGTGAGTGTCTTTCCTCTTACCCCCTACTCCCTCACCCATACTCTAGACAGCAAATTCTAGCCTTGTTACTATGTGGATTCCTGTCAGGGCCCTGTATTGCTGGAGGCTGGCCCCCAAGACAGTGGTAAAAAGTCCTTTATATTAATAGTAATGAAATACATGTGAATACATTTAAAAGAACAAAAAAGTAATGTCATAAAAAAAAAAACAAGCCGGGTGGTGGTGGCAGCGTATGTTTAATTCCAGCACTCGGGAGGCAGAGGCAGGCAGATCTCTGTGAGTTCGAGGCCAGCCTGGGCTACAAGAGCTAGTTCCAGGACAGGCTCTAAAGCTACAGTGAAACCCTGTCTCGAAAAACAAAAACAAAACAAACAAACAAAAAAAGTGGAAGGAACACTGTGGATCATTACATGAAATGAAATCAACCAGATTCAGAAAGAAACATTTCACACGTTCTCTTATGCTAGAATACATGCATACACACACAGGCATTCATGCACACACATGCACACCCATAAATTTGTATATCTATGATGTGAAAGAAGAAAGGAGACCATTTGGGGAAAAGAGGGAATTAACAAAAGAGGAAAGAGAGAGAGGGTGGTTGGGGTCAAAGTACACATCACAGTTGAATGAAAACGCCATTATGAAACCCACCACTCTGCACAATGAACACATGATAATAAACTAAAAAGATGCAATCAGAAAGCTCTTCTTGCTCTCATGACCCCTGCCGGGTGTCATAGCACTGACAACAGCATAGAATCCCATGCAGAGTGACCACCTTGCACCCGGACTTTCCTTCCACTCAGCCCTCATCCCCAACACCCACAGGCTCACCTGGGCCAGCATCATGCTTTTATTACTTGCTTGTGTGCTGTGGATGTGCACATGTCACGGCACACAAGTGGGGTCCAGAGGAAAACTTAGGGTGGATTCTCTCCTTCCACCATATGGGTCTCAGGGGCAAAACTCAGGTCAGTAAGGATGATACTCACTAAGCCACCTCACCAATCACTGGCCACAGTCTCCCCTTGGTCCACCACCCCCAACATCCAGCAGCATGTTTGGAGAATCTTCTCCCAGGCAAACACTGGAGAATGATCTCATGTAAATGGCTACTTTGGGTTGCCTCTATTGGTGGTTTGGGGTACCCCACAAGTATCCTGTTGCTTGGAGGCCGCAGCATAGGGCTCCACCTTGTTTTCCCACCTACGACTCACCTAACTGAGGACTGCAGTCCTCACGCAGATCTATTGGTCCAATTGTCTGGGTGCCATTGAGCAGGTCACAGCCTGGCTGGGTCATGCAGCCCTGCACCTTCAGATCGGAAATGAGCCCTCCTAGGATAGGAGGAGAAGAGAAAGGACAGAGAAGAGCACAGAGAGATCATGTGAGCCTCAGAGGCAAGCCCAGCTCTGGCGGCTGGCCCCACACTCCTGGAAGCTCATTCCTTCACTCAGTTTACCCAGATCTCCCCATTCCGGCTTACCGGCTTACCTATTCAGTCCCCCAGGGTCCCCGCATCCAGGCTTACCTCCCCTGAGGCTGAGGACTCCATTGTAGCAGTGCAAGCTGCTTGCAGGGCAGACCTGTTCAGGGGTATTCTGTGGACAGCCGTCTTTGGAAAGGCAGTGTGGACAACGCAGGGACCCCGGACCTGAGAGACAAGTCACAGTGAGGGGCAGTGGGAGGTCCTAAGCATGAAGTTAAGTTATTCGGTGCCCTCGGGTCTCATGGTGGCTCAAAGACAGAAATTCTAAGAGGGCATCATGCCTGAAGGCAGGAAAGGGTGAAGAGACCCCAGGCCTGAGTGCCTGAGCCTCCGGGCCAGCAGTGTCTTTTCTATGTGATCAGACAGAGATATGGACTTGGCCAAGGATGGGAGGGGGTGTTCTGGAAAGTACCAGTGACTTCAAAGTCTATTAAAAGGTCAAGGAGGACAGGTACCAATATTCCAGAGAAGACCATCTCAATCTCTGTTTAACAAACACCAGGAAAGGACAGTGGGAAGTTACAAGCCAAGGTCCTTCCTGGAGAAGAAATGTGACAAACCCAAGGGATGTATTAGTGACTAACCCCAGCAGAGAGAAAAGGACTATTTGGGATGGCAAGGTCAGACTGTGACAGAATCTGCCGTGATTTAGCGTCAGAAAAGTCACCCAGTGTGCTGGGAAGATGGCTTTGTAGGTAAAGTGCTTGCTGCTTGCTGCAGAGCCCTGAATCCCAAAGCCACATGGAATGGTGTAGTCTCAGAATGCCAGAGCTGGGGAGGTTGCAATGGCTCATTGGCCAGCCAATCTACCCTAATCGGTGAGCTCCAGGCCAATAAAAGACCCCAGTCTCAAAGAATAAGGCATATGGATTCTGAGGAACGTCACCCGTGCCTTTTGGCCTCCACACTGTGCACACGCGTGCACACAAAAGAAAAACCACCAGTTCACTGTTTTGTGACTATGAGAAGTGCTCATGGGAGTTCAGAGGTGCAGATTTCAGGGCACATGGGAGAAGAAAGGAATAGGTGGAGCCTGAGAGAGGGGTGAGGGAGTAAGGGAGAGAGCCAGAAGTCCAGGTGGGACTGGGGCGGGGCAGGGCAGGGCACAGCAAGGGACAGCCTGTAAATGAACACCTTTAGTGATCTCTTTAGAACCACAGTTCGATCCTTCATTCTGCCATCCCTTCTCCCACTCCTGTGACCCCCACCTCCCTCTGGCACCTGTGACAGGTGGTGGGATCCAGAGAGGACGGGTGGAGGACAGGTCATTGCAGAAGTCCCAGTGGCGGCACACGTGGGTATAAGAGATGATGGAGAGGCTGGGGCCTGTTCTGTGCTGGGTGATTCGGGGCTTGTGGTCTTCGTCTGTTGTGCAGCCTTTGGTGAACACCAAGTTCACATCGGGTCCTAGAAGGAGAGAGGGAGACCGGGAGGGTCAGGATGACGGGGGTCGTGGTAGGATGTTGTGCCTCGGGGAGGTGGGAGGCCGGCTGGTGGTGAGATTTTCGGTGGGGACTGGGCGCTGGGGGCGTGGCCTCTGGAATTCCAGGCGGAACTCCGGGGGCAGGGCTGAGCCAGAAGGGGCGGGTCACACACAGAGGCTCTGGCCTCACCATTCACTATGAGCATGACAGTTTCCTGGCACCCCTCGCCGATTTTACAGGTCTCCCAGCTGGTTATCCAGTCCAGGGGCAGCGACGACACTTTCCTTAGGCCTTCTACTTGCCCACTCCTGCATTCTAGGGCCTGAACGCCTGAGATAGGAGGAGAAAACCTATAAAGGAGGGTCTCTCAGCTTGACTTCCGGGATTACTGGCTAGCCATCCTAAGCCGCCTCTGTACTTGCTTCATGAAGCAGTGACACACTACTCAAGTCGTTAAGTCAACCAACGTTGAGAGGCAGATTAAAACTCAAACAGGGCCAACATGGCTCTACAAGCTTGACGACCTGAGTCCTGAGTTTGATCCCAGAACTCAGACAATGGAAGGAGAAAACTAGTTCCCTGAAGGTTTCCTCTTACCTCCCCCCAACACTCGCACAGCATGGCCATGTGTGTGCACATGAACACACACACATAAATAGGTAAATGTACTAAAAAATAAATAAAATGCAAGCAGGAACACTTGAGGAACCCACTCAACTCTCTAAAATGTTTGTGTGTGCACGCATGTGTATGTACAGTTGTGTGAGCATGCAGGTGTGAGCATGTATGTGTGTGTGCAGTTGTCTGAGCATGCATGTATGTGTGTGTGTAGATATGTGTGTGCAGGTGTGTGAGCATGCATGCCTACATACAGGTGTGCTAGCATGCATATGTGTATGCATGTTTGTGTGCAGATGTGTGTGTATGCAGGTGTCCGGACATGCGTGCTTATGTACAGATGTGTGAGCATGCATGTGTGTATGCGCGTGTGTGTGCAGGTGTGTGAACATGCATGTGTGTGTGCTTGGTGCGTGCACATGAATGTGGAGGGCAGATGTTGATTCTGGGTATCTTCCACCTTATCTTTTGAGACACAGACTCCCACTGAACCCAGACCTTATTGACTGGCCTACCAGGGGGCTCTGGGAATTCATCTGTTTCTTCCCTCCCCCTCTCAACCCCAGTGCTAGGGTTTGGATGTGTGCTGCTCTGCTCAGTTTTACACTGTGCTGGGGTTGCAAACTCTGGACTTCATGCTGTGTGGGAAGTGTCTTCCCTGCTGAGCCATCTCCCCAGGCCCCTCTATACTCTCTCTTTGAGGCCAGGGTTAGGATGACACAGGCATATTAGGAAACTGAGGCTGGGACAGACAAAACCACGCACTCAGGCAAGACTTCTAATCCATTTTCTGTCTCTACGATAGCTTCTCTTTCCCTTGCATCCCTTCTAGAAACTCCACCGCCACCCACACCTGACAAGTGAGTGCCACTGTGGCTGCCTGTGAATGCACAAGTAGGGACACTCCCTGAGCCCCCACTTGAGTCCTGCATTCTCTGTCATACTCCAACCCTCCTTGATTCTATCTTTGATTTTCTTTCCAATGGAGTGAGGCTGCTGAGTATCATAGATGAGGATGGGAGAAGGTGATGGAGAGATTGGAGGTGGTTAAAAGGAACCCTGAGACCCAGGCTGACACCAGGATGGGTGTATAGAATGGGGACAAACAAGCAGGTGGATGTGCACCTGGCACTTTCCCACTGAGCCTGTCCTTCCACAAGGAGGGGCCACATGAGCTCACTAGTTCCCTTCAGTTCTTTTGTGTCCTGGGTCACACACCCTCTCTCTTTTACCTGGATACCTTTCAATGCTGCTGCCACAGCCTTCCTGAAGAATCTCCCTCCCCCAGTTGCTTGTGCACATCTGAGCGAGTGATGCTGTGGGCTGGCCAGCCATGGTGAGTGGGTGAGTAGCTTTGGGTGTCCTACATCCCACAAGGATCATCTTGTCAGGACTAAAGTGCGGGGAATGCGTCTCACCTGACAGGGGTCCGCATTTCTCAGTCACTTCTATGGGTCCGATGGCCTTGGTGCCACCAAAAAGGTTGCAGCCTGACTCTGGCATGCAGCCCTGTACCCTCAGATTAGTGGCTATGCCCCCTAGGAAAGGAGGAGATGGGAAGAGACAGAGACACTGACATAAGGATCATGCAAACCTCAGAAGCAAGCCCACCTCCAGGAGGCCTGCCCTGCTTCCATCTGGGTCTTATGCCCTGTCTGTCTACTCTCACTTCCCAAACACTAAATCTCAACTTCCAGTCCTCCTCATCTACTTGATAGGGTCACCATGTCCAGGCTTACCTCCCCTGAGTCTGAGGATTCCACTGTAGCAGTGTGAGGTGCCTGCAGGGCAGACCTGTTCAGGTGCGTGTTCACAGCCATGTGTTGAAAGGCAGTGTGGGCAGCTCAGGGTCCCTGGGACTGGAAGCAGCAGATGCAGTGAGGGACAGTAGGGGCTTTCTGGATTTGGTTCAAAGAACTCTCAACTCATTCCCCAAGTATGCCCCAATCTATCTGTATAGGCCCAGCTGCAGGAGTAAAGGGGTAGAGAGTGCAGAAAAGGCCCTCTGGCCAAGAACATAAGAGGTGATATTTTCCCAGGTAGGGTCTGGAGGGAGTTTCCGAGGCTGGGCAAGAGACATCAATTTAAATAAGAAAGAATGAGAGTACCCCAAAGAGACCACTGACTTTACTCCAAACTTATTTTTTGAAAATATTTATTTTTATTATTTATAATTATGTATATTTGTGTGTAGGTGGAGGGTGAGAGCTGGGTTTGCATATGTGTGTGTAGGTGCCTCGACTTCTGGGTCTTTGAAACTAGGGTTACAGGCAGTTATGAGCCATCCAAGGTGAGTGCTGAGAACTAAACTTGGGTCCTATGGAGAGCAAAGCTTTCTTAACACCGAGCCATCTCCACCCCAGTTTGCTCCCAACTTCTGAAAATAACCGAGGGAAAGAAAGCTGTCCTGTTTCAGAATAGGGAAATGCAAAGCATCATATCAAGCTATTTTTGACACCAGGCAACAAGAAGGAAATGTTATAGACTAATATTCAACAGGAAGAGGAAGTGCAGAAGACACTAAGTGACATTAGGGTCCCAAATCAGCCTTAGAGAAAGCAGGAGGAGCAAGGTAGGAGCAAGGCCTCTCTGAGGTTGGTGGTTCAGCATCAGAAAACAAACATGGGAGAGTTAGTGAGGTGTGTGCAGAGAAGGCCAGCACAGGGATACAGGAAGGACCATAGAAGAGATGCACAGCAGGAACCCAGAGGTGTATAAGTATTCGAGGTCAAGGTGGAAGTAGCTAACAGGCTGCAAGTCAGTAGAGCTGGTGATTTTAAACAGCCCCAAGGGTGGGGATGTCACTCACTGGTAGAGCCCCTGCCTAGAATCCTCCAGTGAGGGGTTAGAGATGTGGCTCAGTGGTAGAGCCCCTGCCTAGGTGATGTGGGAAGTCCTTCTGTATATGGGTTGCTTTTATTGGTTAATGAATAAAGAAGCTACTTTGGCCTGTGGCAGGGCAGACTAGAGCTAGGTGGGAAAACTAAACTGAATGCTGAGAGAAAGTAGGCGGAGTCAGTGAGATGCCATGCAGCCACTGCAGGAGACAGACATGCTGGAACGTTGCCCATAAGCCACAGCCACGTGGCGATACACAGATTAATAGAAATAGGTTAATTTAAGATGTAAGAGGTAGCCAATAAGATACTAGAGCTAATAAGCCAAGCAGTGATTTAATTAATACAGTTTCTGTGCGGTTATTTTGAGTCTGGGTGGCTGGGAACAAAGGAGCAGCCTCCCCAACACCTAGAATCCCCCATTGAGAGGCTGGGGGTGTGGCTCAGTGATCGAGAGTACCTGTTTAGCTTGTACAAGATCCTGGATTCCATCCCCAGTACCACCAAAAATTTAAAAATTTACAATAAAATAAATAGCCCCTGTGTGCTTACTTCTACCCCATAGCCCTGTCTTTCCTCGAGACAACCCCTTCCCCTCTCTAGGGATTCTTTCTACTTTGGTACCTGTGTCAGGGGATGGAGTCCAAAGATTTTCAGTTGTAGACAGGTCATTACAGAAGTCCCTGTGGCGGCACACACGGACATACGTGATGATAGAGATTCCAGGGCTTGTTCTGTGCCTGGTGATTTGAGCCTCTCTGTTTGCAGAACTAGTACATCCCTTAGTGAGAACCATATAAAATTCTTGTCCTGGAAAGAGAGGGAGGCTGGTGGGAGCACAGACCTCCAGGTCCTAGTGAGAGGTAGTCCAGCTGCTAGCGAGGAAGGGACCAGGCATAGGAGGGGTTTACCTGTTCATGAAGGAGTCCTAGATTCCAGTACCATGGAGGTGGGTTATGGAGTCATTCCCAGGATGTGGTGGGAGGGGCATGCAGTGAGAGTGACTGGTGATAAGGGCAAGGCCTCTTCTTACCATTCTGTATTAGCATCAATGTTTCCAGGCAGCCCTGTCCGGGCTCACAGGTTCTCCAGCCAGTTGTCCAGCTCAGGTGCAGCTCTGATACATTCCGTACAGTGTCTAAGGCCACATTGTTGCAGTCCAGAGCCTGTGGACCTGGATTGGGAGATCAAACACGCCTCAGGGGTTTCCCCAGCTCCATGCCCCAAGAAACCCCTTTCTGATGGGACACATGTCATAAGCACTAACAGGTTGGCCCCTTTTGTGGACCTCTCTTGTGCACTAGAGGCAGCAATTCTTGGTGTTAGTGATATCCAGCCAAATCCTCAGGCTTTTCCATCTACTTGGGTAAAAAGGTCAACACTGAGCTGGGGAGATGAGACTCAGTCTGTGTAGTGTTTGTTATGCAAGCGTGAAGGCCTGAATTTCCGAGCACTCAGGGAGAAGCTGGGTGTGTGTTAGGGCTGGAGTGGTGGCTCTTCCTGCAGAGGATCCGAGTTCAGATATCAGCACCTACACCAGACATCTTGTGACCAACTGTAACACCAGCTCCAGGGACACCTTTTTCTGGCCTCTCTGGGAACCTGCACATATAAACACACACACTAAAAAACTACTTTTCAAAACTCTGGGTGTAGGGCACATGCCTGCAATCCTAGTCCTAGGAAAGCAGAGGCAGGTGGATTCTTGGGGCTCAATGACCACCAAGTCTGGCCTAATTGGCAAACTTCAGACACTTGACACGACACACACACACACACACACACACACACACACACACACACACACTCCTTCTCAAAGGAGGTGGGTGAAATTCCTGAGGGTGATGTCTGAGGTTGGTTTCTGACCTTCACACACATGTACACACACACATCCACCCATTCACACATGAACACACCCACACATGCACCCAGACATGCCCATTAAAATAAAAGCTGCCAGGAGGTCTAGGCTTTTCCAAGGCCATGCAAAGAAGGCTGTCACTTCCACCAGAGCCCCAGCACATGGTCCTGAACTCACTGCTGCAAAACATCACAGAGGAACCCCCTCTCAGCAGCCTTCCTTCTAACCCCTCTGTTCCACCCAGAACACCCGCATTTAGTTCAACATTAGCTGTGGCTGTGTCTACGTTCTCTAGTTCTGACCGTGACCACACCTCTTTCTGGACATCTCTTGCAGGCACACATTCTCCAGCCCTCCAGTCACCCTCTGGAAGAGTCCTCGTGCTCCTACAGTGAGTGATAAGCCTCTGGATTTCTTGGGAATGGCTGGCCTTGGTTGGTGGCTTTAGGGTGTTCCACACTTTACAAGGATGATCTCGTGCCAAGGCTCAGCCTCGTTTTCCTACTCACCCAACTGAAGACCACACTTTTCACTCATATCCAAGGTCCCGATAGACTTGGTGCCATTGAGCAGGTTGCAGTCTGGCTGGGGCATGCAGCCCTGCACCTTCAGATTGGTGATTATGTTGTCTAGGCAAGGGAAAGAGGATGAGAGGAAGAGGTCTGGGCAGGGAGAGAAAGCTGACAAACAACTATCCAAATCTTAGGCAAACCCAGCTTCAGGAGGCCAGTAACACTTTCTTGCAGGTTCAGTGCCCAAACTCAGTTTACCCTTGTTCTCCAGACACTCAGATGTCAATGCCTAACCCCCTCTCCCTGGGCCCGGTGTCCAGGCTTACCTCCCCTGAGCCTGAGGACTCCACTGTAGCAGTGTGTGCTGCCTGCGGGGCAGACCTGCATGGGTGTGTTCTCACAACCATCTTCGGAAAGGCAGAGTGGGCAGCGCAGGGTCCCTGGGACTGCAGGCAACAGATAAGGTGAGGGGCAGTGGGGAGGATCTGGCTGTGGTTCAGACACCTCCTCCCTACTTTGTTACCCAACATTCCCTCCTGAGGTTCCCCTCTTACAGGCCCAGCTTCAGGGATTTCAGGCTATGATCTAGCTGGGGGATCAAGGACAGAAGGGGTATGGAGGTAATCAGAGACCCTGGGACTGAGGTCAGAATGGGTCTGTGGTTTCACCCACAACTTCTGGTGAAGGAAAGTAAGCATTTGCTCAGCAAATCCTCCAGTGTGCATTGCCCAGATGTCATGTAACAGCAGCAAGACAGGACAAAGTCCCAGGCCAGGGCTGGGGAGACATGCCTTGGCAACATGAGGATCTGCTTTCAGTTCCCAGCACCCATGTATAAAGCTAGGTGCACTCATCTACTGATGATCCTGATACTTGGGAGGCAGAGCCAAGTGAATCCCTGAAACTTGCTGGTCGGCCAGCCAAGCATAATCTGTGAGCTAGCTCCAGGTTCCAAGGAGAGACCTCGCTGCAAAGACACTAACGAGATGGTTTATAAGGAAGAACACCCCAAGTTAGGCTCTGGCTTCTACACATATGCACCCCTCCACACATGCTTGCATGAGCGTGCCCTTAGGTAAAGGAAACACAGAAACCTATATGAGAGCCACCCAGAAAGAGGTGCCATGCTGAAAGAGCGGGGAGGGCGGGGGCAGAGATTAAGCTCCAGAGTTGAAGGCTGGTGGTTCAAGATCAGAAAATATAGCTAGCTCATAACTCCAACCCTGTTGGCAGGAATGTTCTGAGGCAGAATGGAGGGAGCAGAGGGTGGAAAGAGACAGAGGGTAAGTGAATTGGAAGAGGGAGAAGGACAGATGTGCAGTAAAGGGTGGGATGGAGCCAGTGAGCTGGCCAAACTTCGGTTAGCAAGTGAGTATTTGTAAAAGAATAATCCTGTGTGCTGGTTTCTCTCCCATAGCCCCACCTCTTCCTTATATGACTCCCCCCCCCACTCTGTCCCCTCCTGTCATTCTTTCTCCCTATGGCACCTGTGGGTGTGGGTAGGTCTCCAAGAACCTCAGTGCTGGACACATCATTGCAGAAGTCACTATGGCGACACACACGGATGTAAGAGACGATAGAGAGTCCAGGACCAGTCCTGAGCCAGGTAACCTGGGGCTCTTTGTCCTCAGCCTTAACACAGCCCTTGCTGATCAACAAGTTTATTTGGGGTCCTGGATGGAGAAGAGAAGGTGGGTGGGCATCCCGAAGTAGGTCAGATGCTAGGAAAGAAGGTACGGGGCATGGATGGGTTGCACCTGCCGCCGAGGAAGAGTCCCTCCCAGGGATGCAGGATGCCCAAGGGCAGTGGGACTGGGCTCTTCAGGGAGTTTCTTACCATTCTCCAGAAGCATCACCAGGTCTTGGCAACCTTCACCCACCTCACAAGTTTCCTCACCGGTTTTCCACTCAAGGGGCAGCTCCGAGGCATTGCGCACAGCCTCTATTTTGCCCCGTTGGCATCTCAGAGCTGGCACACCTGGGATGGGAAGATCAGCTTCATCTCAGTTGGTTACCTTGTTCCACTTCCTGGGACAGATGTCCCCTTCCAGGTGGGATTTCTCACATACATGGTAGCAGAGTGGTGACTCCCAGGAGGGTCAGCATTGGCATAAGGTTCATGACTCCTGTCACTGGCTTGAAATGCCTCCAGTGCTCTTAAAGCAGGAAACGCAACCCTTTTATACCCAGGATTACCCAGGGCAGCTCAGGAAACAGGGGGAGTTGCCATGCAATGCACACCAGGCTAGAGCCCCACCCTGAATCTACTGCTAGACTGAATAGTCCCTACCCCTGGAGTACCCAGCCTTCAACCCTTAGAACCAGGGGAGATCCAGCTCCCAAACCCTCCTCCCTTGGGCTCAGAGGTCTTGGTCTAAGCCTTGCCATTAACCCAACAGCTTCCCAAGAGCCAGGAGTCTAGGACCCAGCCATCCTTTCCTCAGTCCTAGGGATTCAGACCCCAAGCCCTCTCCTTTGGACTTAGGAGTCCAGTCCTCACCCTTCTTCAGGCTGACAGTTCGAGAACCTAGCTATCCTCCCTCAGACCCAGGACCCCAGGCCCAGCCCTCCTCCCTCAGACCCAGGAAAACAGTCCCAGCCCTCCTCCCTCAGACCCAGGACTCCAGGCCCAGCCACCCTCCCTCTGACACAGGAGTCCAGCCCCAGCCCTCCTCCCTCTGACACAGGAGTCCAGCCCCAGCCCTCCTCCCTCTGACACAGGAGTCCAGCCCCAGCCCTCCTCCCTCTGACACAGGAGTTCAGCCCCAGCCCTCCTCCCTCAGACCCAGGANCCTCAGACCCAGGACTCCAGGTCCAGTTCTCCTTCCTCAGACCCAGGACTCCAGGTCCAGTTCTCCTCCCTCAGACCCAGGTCTCCAGGCCCCAGGTCCCCTTCCTCAGACCCAGGACTCCAGGCCCCAGGTCCCCTTCCTCAGACCCTACTCCTTTCACAGTAAGAACTGGAGTTATCCTGCTCCCCATTGACCCAATAGCACTTCCGTTTGAGCCACCTGTGGGGCCCTACCATGTTTCCAAGTATTACAGAAACCCTATTTCTTCATTTCAGGGCTGCTCATCTACCTTCTGGTCAGGTGGGGAAATGGGTCAACACTCTGTGAGGATATTGCAAAACGTACCTCAGGCCTTCTTGCCCTTGTTTCTGTCCCCCACTGGTGATCTCTGTCTCCCTCCCTTTTTTTTGTCCTTTCTACATTGCCTTTTTATCTGTTCCTCCACATTTAGAGATGTTCCTCTGGTTTTTTTTTCCCCACAGAACAATTTAGGTTCTGGAGCCTTCACTTTCCTCCCATCTGGGAAGCAGTTGAACAGGGTGCTGGCGGTGGGTGAACATCCATGGAGACGTAACGTATTTCTTGTAGGGATACTGATGGTTTAGCGGTAAAGAGAACTGGCTGCTCTTCCAGAAACGCCAGGTCCAGTACCCAGCACCCACTCCCACATGGTGGCTCCCAAGCACCTATAACTTCAGTCCCTGGGCATCTGACAAACTCCTCAGCCTCTTTTGGTCCCAGGTATGCACATGATACACATACATACCTGAAGGCAAAGCCCTTAAACACAGAAAATGAAAATAAATTTAAAAAGGTATTTCTTGACAATGCAAAATTTTCTTATTTCAAAAGGACTGAAAAAAATGGTTTCCTAGAATTTTTTTTTCCAGAAAAATGGCCTCCATAAATGTTGGCCTGGTTTGGGAGTTAGCATGCATTCTCTTGCAACACTCAGCTGGGCCCTGAACCAGGCAAGTATTCCTGAACCACAGCCCCATTCCCCTTATTTCTTCTTTTCATTAGATGCCATTGCTAAAACTCATTCCCTAGGGGAGACATAACATCTACCCCTCCTACAGACGTCCCAACGGCAATCCAAGGTGCAATTCTACCAAGTTCATCCTTGGGAACCAATGACTTTACTAGGCTTACAATGACTTTACATTGGCAGAGCAATGGAGGTCGTGGGCAGGAGCATAGGTGGCCTTAAAGCAACAGTACTGGGAGGTGACTGAGGACTCACTTAAGGCCACACAGATGTGCCCCCCCCCAAGTTTTTCCCAGCCTATGTGCTTCCAGCTTGTCCTTGAGGCCACATGTAATTAGGGCGGAACTGCATACACCTGTTGCATCCACCCAGCCGACTAGGCCGGCTACTTGGGTGAAGGTCCCGTGACCCTTCCCTCCCCTCCCTCTGGCCACAGGTGGCACTGGCAGCTATGGTGGTCTTTTGCAAGTGGGCACAGCTGGACTTGTGAAGACAGCAGGAATCTGACTCAGAGGACAGGCCTGTCCAGTCCTGAAACTGACTGCAGGGCGGGGGACAGGGCTCGCTCAAGGCTTTGGAGGCCCGTTGTAGTTTCAGTCCAGAATCAATTCTGGGTCCTCCGCCCACAGTCTGGCTGGATCACGTGCTTGGTTTCTCCTCTGTTGGCAGAGGGGCTCATCCTGCCATGAGGGGGCTGGGTCATGTTAGAACTTGCACCAGATATTTGCCCATAGTTTTGAGCCAGACTCCTGAGCACTTAAGTGGCAATTTCTCCATGGAAACGGATATGATTCTACATGGTATCCTATGAACATTCTTCCTGAGAGATAACGGTGCCATAAAATACCTTCCCATACTTCCTTACTGACATGAGAAGGAAGCACTTTCCTTCTGTGTTTTCCCCAGCTTCAACTTTGGCACCTGCCACAGCCCTGATCTTCCTGGGGTATGACTGTCTCTTCCTCATAATTCTAAGCAGGGCCCTGCATGAGGCCTCTCTGCACAAGGCCAGTGGAGTGACAAGAATCTCCAGCCCTATTCTTCAGAGCTGCCCAAAGCGTGATTCTCTTTTCTATTATTATTATTATCTAGAAATTGGACCTAAAACCTCACAGGCAAAGCTCTTCTGCTGAGCTACAGCCTCAGCAACAGTCTTTGCCTCCTAGCTGTTGAATTCTTGACTAAAGCACACTGGAGGCTTTGGGTGGGTGGGTGGGCGAGGACTTCTTCAGAGTGAACAAAACCCTGGGTCTGATCCTCAGCTCCAGCTCAGCTGAGCCTGGTGGTTCACCCCGGTAATCCCAGCACTCTGGGGGCTGAAGCTGGAGGACCTCAAGTTTAAGGCCAGCCTAGGCAAACTTGGGAGACTTGTGTTTCAACAAGATAAGAAGAGAAAAGAAAAGTAGAAAAGGGCTGGAGAGATGGCTCAGCATTAAGAGGGCTCAGTTCTCAGCACCATGCCACACAGTTCACAACTGCCTGGAACTAGCTCTGGAGGGGCTATCCAAGCCCCTCTTTTGGCCTCCAAGGATACGTGAACATATATATACATGCCCACACAGGCATGAATGTACATATGATTCTAAAAAGCTAAAAAAGAAAGAAAAAGAGAAGTGAAGGCTTGGCTCACAAAGCCAGGAAATGGTGGCCAGGAGCAGGACTTTTAACACCATTTCTGTTACTCAGATGCCCAAGTCACTTGAGTTATCCATTTCAAATTTCTTCCCCTGCCAAGTGCCTTTTCCCTAGAAAAGGAAATGTATGCCCTTGGCACACGACTTGCATTTGGGTTGAAGCACATATGATAAAGAAGAGAGATAGTTCTGTAGGTGCAGTGCTTAGTGTGTAAGCATGAGAACTTGAGTTCGACCCCCAGAACCCATGCAAAAAAGCCAGGCACAGTAGTGTGTGCTTGTAAGTCCAGCAGCACTGAGGACTCTGGAGTCCTTTAGATAGACAGCCCAACCTAATCAGCAAACCCCAGGTCCCAGTGAGAGACTTTTCCTTAAAACACAAACCATGTCAGGGGAGAGAATGGGAGATTCCTCGGAAGTTAAAGTGTTCGTTTTGGAAGCATGAGGACCAGAGTTCAGATCCCCAGTCCCCATTGTTGGGTCCAGGGTGTGGTGTGCAAAGACGCGGACAGACCACCAAAGTCTAATAAACCAGAAGCAAACTTTATTCCAGAAACCAGAATCCAGGAAAAAATAAAATAAAAAAAATCTCCATGGGGCACAAAAAGCTTACCAGCTACCTGAGACCACAGCCAGAGATGGATTCTGTAAGGCTGTGGCAAAGGCCAGCTTCTAAACTCACCTTTTTACAGTAGGGGGCACCAGGCATTATGTCTGAACAAAGGAATTTTTACGATCTCAAGGTAAAACTCAGATACAGATTGCCTTACTTTATAATCTCCATTAACAGAGTTTTTCAGTTAAACTAGTGTTTGTACTTAATCTATTGTCTTTCTTGGTACTTCCAGGCAGTGTTTATTGAAGCCCTTTGATGCTGCCAGTTTCACATAGCAGGGAAAATGTGTAACTCAAAGGTCATATATCTGTCTCCTAAAAGTTAACTCA
>JAQHUG010000923.1:33103-48634 GCA_028555095.1 Dicrostonyx torquatus | reverse complement strand
ATATTGGAAAAGGGAATAAGATATTTACATTAAGGGAGTCATTTTAGGATTTGCAAGAGACTTGTCTCTAGAAGGGATCCCAGGTGTCCATAGGGATATCCCTATCTAGGTACTTAGGTAGCAGAGGAGGGGGTGCCTGAACTGGCCTTTTCACATACGTACATTGATGAATATCTTGTTCATCACCATAGAAATTTCACCCGATAGATGGAGATAGAGTCAGAGACCCACATCTACATCAGAACAAAGGACTGGGCTCTCAAGGTGCAGTCGAAGAGCAGAAGGTGGGAGAAGATGAGCAAGGAAGTCAGGACCGTGAGTGATTGGCCCATCAACTGAGACCTGGTGCCTGATCTATTGGGAACTCATCAAATCCAGCTGGACCAGGGCAGAATGAGCATATGACCAAAACGGAACCTCTGAATTTGGCTCCCAACGGGGACTGACTGAGAAACCAATGATAATGGCACAGGGACATATCTCTTCTGCAGGCATTGGCTTTTTTTTGAGAACCTAGTCTATATGGATGCACAGCTTCCTTGGCCAGGATGGAGGGGGGAGGGCCTTGGGCTTCCCACAGGGCAGGATACCCTGCCCCTTCTTTAGGAAGCAGGGGGAGGAGGTGGGGTAGTGGGGGAGCGGGAGGACCGGGGACAAGGGGAGTAATTGTAAATCTCTCTTTTAACTATAAAAAAAAGTAAATCAGAGAAACATCACCTTTCATGATAGCCACAAATAGCATAAAGCATCTTGGGGCAACACTAACCAAGGAAGTGAAAGATCTATTTGACAAGAACTTTGTCTTTGAAGAAAGAAATTGAAGAGGATACCAGAAAATAGAAGGAATTCCCATGCTCTTGGATTGGTAGGATCAACATAATAAAAATGTTAATTCTACCAAAGGCAATATATAGATTCAAGACTATCCCCATCAACATCCTAACAAAAGTCTTCACAGACCTCGACAGTACAGTAAGTTTATATGGAAAAACAAAAAACCCAGGATAGCCAAAACAATCCTCTACAATGAAGGAACTTCTGGAGGCATTACCATGCCTGACATCAAAGTCGACCACAGATCCACATTATTGAAATCAGCTTGGTATTGGCATAAAAACAGAGATGTTGATAAATGGAATGGAACTGAGGTCCTGGATATAAATCCACAAACCTATGGACACCCGAGTTTTGACAAAGAAGCTAAAATTATACAATGGAAGAAAGAAAGCATCATTAACAATGGTGCTGGCATAACTCAATATCAACCTGTAGAAAAATGAAAATAGATTCATATCTATCTCCATGCACAAAACTCAAGTTCAAATAGATTAAAGCCCTCAATATAAATGTATCAAAGACCTCAACATAAAGCCAGTCACACTGAATCTTATAGAAGAGAAAGTTGGAAACACACTTGAACATATTGGCACTGGAGATCACTTCTAAATATAACTCCAGCAGCAGAAACACTTAAAGAAACAGTTAATAAATTGGGCCTCCTGAAACTGAAAAGCTTCTTTAAAGCAAAGAACACGGTCAACTAGATAAAACGGCAGTCTACAGAATGGGAAAAAAATCTTCACTAACCCCACATCAAACAGATGTCTAATCTCCAAAATATACAAAGAACTCAAGAAATTGGTCACTCAAAGAACACATAATCCAATAAAAAATGGAATACAGACCTAAACAGAGAACTCTCAGCAGATGAATCTAACCTGACTGAAAGATACTTAAGGAAATGTTCAATATCCTTAGTTATCAGAGAAATGCAAATCAAAACAACTCTGAGATTCCATCTTACACCTGTAAGAATAGTCAAAATGAAAAACACTGATGACAACTTATGCTGGAGAGGTTGTGGGGAAAAGGGAACACTTCTGCATTGCTTCTGGGAATGCAAGCTGGTACAACCTCTTTGGATGTCAGTGTGGTGATTTCTCAGAAAATTAGAAAACAATCTTCTTCAAGACCCAGTAATACCACTTTTGGTTGTATATCCAAAGGATGCTCAATCATGCCATAAGGACATGTGCTCAGCTCTGTTCATAGCATCTTTGCTTGTCATAGCCAGAACCTGGAAACAACCTAAATGCTCCTCAACCAAAGAATGAATAAGGAAAATGTGGTACATTTATGCAGTGGAATACTACACAGCAGAAAAAATTAACCACATCTTTAATTTTGCAGAAAAATGGATGGAGCTTGAGAACATTATTTTGAGTGAAGTAACCCAAACCCAGAAAGACAATTATCACATGTACTCACTCATAGGTGGTTTTTAAACATAAAACAAAGAAAACCAGCCTACAAACCACAATCTCAGAAAACTTAGACAACAATGAGGACATTAGGAGATACATACATAGATCTAATCTACATGGGAAGTCGAAAGTAGAAAAAGACAAGATCTCCTGATTAAATTGCGAGCATGCTGACCTTTGTTCAGGGTTTTAGTGGGGTGGGGAGAGGCAGGGAGGGGAGCAGAGAAAAATGTAGAACTCAATAATAATCAATAATGAAAAAGAATATCACTTAAACTTTAGTGGAAAAACTATCTTGTTTATAAACCAAAACATTTTGTTTGATTGTTTGCATGTCCAATAGTAAATTTGGCTCTAATATAAAAGGCAAAATCATGGTAATAACAGCATAACCATCATTTTTGAGCTCTTTGCTAATTTGTCACCTTTCTCCAACAGCAGAGGGAGCCCTGAGAGTTAAATCCTCTCAAAACAATCTGCTAATCCTTTTGTATTTACATATTTAGTTCATAATGGGAAATAAAAACTCAGATTAAAAATTAAAATGAAAAAGAAGTGAAGCCTATCAAAAATATGGATGAAAATTTCAGAGATCTTATTTATTTTCAGTTTAATTTATAATTCCTAATTTTAAATAAATTGATATGTAAAACAAGAAAAATATCTTAGTTAACAAATTTGCACATTTTAGCATTTGTCAGATTCAGTGAAATTGCTAACCACAACCTTTTATAAAGGGAACTTCTGCAATGGTCATGGAATTTAGGACTTCTTACACTCTTACATGTAGTACTGTGAACCCTAATACACAAGCTTCCTAAATGAAACTATATGATAGCAAGGACAATGTTTGAGAGTTTAGTGCTCTGCAAACCATGATTCATTTTGATTTCCCACCATTCTCTGTGTTCCTGGACCAACTATATACTTGTTTAATATCATCTTCTTTTTTTGCCAATGTGAAGGAGTTCATCTTCAAGTTGAGTCACCTTCTTACTGGCCTATCAGCATTGGTATTTAAAATAGTCTTTGTAGTCAGTCAGTGCTAGCATCTGTGGGAATTTGATGACATCATTGTGCGATTTATGTCCTTTGTATTGTTGGAAGCATATTATTCTCAAAATTTACTGTCTCAAAGACTGTAATCAAGATTTTGGTGCACACCCCTATCAATTGTACCTGAATCATTTCACCAGAATTTCAGTATGTAGAGAATAACTTTTTATGGGCCATTTTGATAAGGCTTCTAGTAATGATTTCAACTGTAATGCTCTTTAAGATTAGCTGCATGAAAGACCCATTTGTTGAGATGTAGATATATTGGTACAAGGTCTCTGTCTTAATTTTGTGTGTTAGCTGCTTGTTCATATCTGTTTCTGTGGGCTGGAGCCACTTCATAGATTATGGTCAAATCACTCTTTTTTTTTTTAAAAAAAAGATTTATTTATTTATTATGTATACAACATTCTGCCTCCATGTATGCCCACATGTCAGAAGAGGGCGCCAGATCTCATTACAGATGGTTGTGAGCCACCATGTGGTTGCTGGGAATTGAACTCAGAACCTCTGGAAGAGCAGCCAGTGCTCTTAACCACTGAGTCATCTCTCCAGCCCCAGCCAAATCACTCTTGATTTTCCACCTGACTTTCTGGTTAAAGTAGAAGCCCTGATAAGCAAACATTACACTTCTGTGTTTCCAATTGGGTGTCCTTACAGTCATAATGTCACTCTTTAGTGACATCTTTCTCTCTGAGATAATTTCTTTGAAACTATAGAGGCAGATGAAAGCCAAGTGTGCTTCCATAATGACCTATCAAGAGGCCTGAAGTGAGAACTCCTACATTTGCAACATCTGTCAAAAAGTTTCTAGAAGAAGCTTCCTATTCATACACAAAACTCATGTAGTCATCAATTCATTCTAAATAAATCATTTGATTTTCTGGGTCTGTCTAAATGACTTCCTCCTCTGTCTATCTAAAATATTCCTTTCTTTGTTTTCACACCCTAAACTCTGAAGGCCAATATAATGTGTGAGGACCTGACTGCAAACTCCATTTTAAAGAGGGGGGCTTCATTTTAAGCCATATAATGAGCCAGGGTGTGGGTGATCTCATCTCCAGAAATGTGCTGCCATAACAGAAATTTGAACAGATACCTTAAAAATGGCCAGTTAAGAAGATAGGTAGCAGGGCCATAAAATTTAATGAGGACCAGATATTCTTGGAAGACATCCTGTCCTTGAAGATACCTTCTAAGTAATTGTATCTCTTTGTTAGGTTTTCACACCCAAAAACTTACCAATGGGTTCAAAAACTACCTTATGTACTTCTCACCCAATCCCAAGACTACACAACTAGAATTCCCCTGACTATGTCATTTCTTCTTTCAAGTTTTCCCCTTATCTCGCCAACTCCAACTGGACTGGGAGTGAGCAAGCATGGGATCAAACTAGTCCCTCTGAATGTGGTTGACAGTTGGGGCAAACTGAGGGACCAATGACAATGGCATTGGGATTTGACTCTACTGCATGTAATGGCTTTTTTGGATCTTATTCTCTTTGTATGTACATCTTGCTCAATGTGGATGTAGTGGGGGAGGGCCTTGGACTTCCCACAGGGCAGGGTGCCTTGCCCACTCTTAAGACTGGTGGGGGTGAGGGAAGGGTGTGTGGAGGGAGTAGGAGGGAAGTGGGAGGAGGGGAGGAAGTGGGAGTTTGTATTGGTATTTTTTTAAAGTATTAAAATAAAAGATTTCCCCTTCCTCGGTGTTGGGCTGCACTTCTCTCACCCACTGTATTGGTGTGGTGGAGGTGTAGTCCAAACTAGAGTTTGAATTAAAAACCCTCATGTAATTTGCATCGGAAATCTGGTGCCTTGAATTCATTTGGGGACCAGAAACTTGGGCATAACACATGTGTTCAGATATTTCCAACACGCAGTAGCAGGCAAAAGTAATGGTGAAATGCATGTTGCAAAAACAAACAGGACAAATACCGAGTGAAAGAAGGTTTGTGAAGAAGTTGATACTTAACAAAGAAAAGCAACCACAGTTCTGTTTGGAGACCTTAAGATACTCAGGTCTTCTGAAGGCAGAGTTGGACTTCATAGTGTTGGCTCTGCAGACAGTGTGTACCCTTTTCATAGAGTAGGAAGACTATGTTGTACACTGGACAGTTGGTATACATTTTTCTGTTCATGAATATGACAAACGGCAGGCATTCCCAATGTGCTCTGATGGAACAAGTAATATGGAGATCATAGAACATCGTATCTGACTCAATTTTAAAAAATTAATTTTATTTGATTTTACTCTTATCAATTCTTTATTTCACATCATGCATTCTGATCCCACTTATCTCCCTGTCCTCTGTAAAGTGCCCTCTGCCTTTGCAACTTCCCTCCACTCAACAAAACCACATTTAAAAGAAAAACAAAAACCAATTTAAACAAAGAAACAAAACAAAACAACAAAAGAAAAACAAGAAACCAACAAAAATCAAAACAAAGCAAAAAAGAAAAGAAAAAAGAATATTATGGAAGTTGTAGTGTGACCTGCTGAGACACAAAGTTTACCCTTTAGTCTATTCATCTTTCCTTGCAAGTGTTCTTTGCCTCGAGTCATTGGTCTGGCTCCAGGTCACTGGTTTCTGCTACACTACCAATAATGGGCTCTTACCGGAGCTCCTCTTGGATATGCAGTTGTCCTGTGTTGTGGAGATACTGCTCTTTTGGATCTGTAGCTTCATCCCTTTCACTATACTTTAACAGTTCATAGATGAGGTGGTGGTTGGGGTGTACCAACTCATAGCCCTGGTTCTTGGCTCACAACCTTTCCCTACCTGAATGAGATCTCCAGTAGTACTTAGGTTAGCTCACCCAAGGCAGCCTGCATTGTGAAGCTTGGCCAGTTTTCTCACTCTCAGGCCTTCAGATCCAGGTCCCCCACATTCACATCACCAGGGTTAGCTCTATTGTTTTGCCCAGGAAAGGGCTCTTTCTCTCCCAATTATTGTAGGAGGCATACAAAGGGGGAGGGTCAGTTGTGCTTTCATACCCTCATGGCTGACTCACTGTGACCCTGTCAACAGGCTTAGCTCTAGTGTGCTGCCCAGGTGCAGGGCCTTCTCTCCTGTGTGCTGTAGCTGATGTGGGGCAGAGCTAGTTCTCTCAGTCTCATGACTCTGAGGCCAGTTCTCTCTCCTGCCACAGGTAGCAAAGGGCACATGGGGGGAATCTTTCTCTCACAAATGCCAATGCATGACAAGTGAAGGAAGTAGGATCAGCTCTGTTGTTTTCTCACCCTCAGGTATGGTTCACCTGAGTCCTTGACAACAGTTCTAGTGTACTTCCCAAATGAGAAACAGACATTGCTTTCTTATGCGCTGCAGCCTGTGAGGGTCAAAGATATCTCTCTCACTCTTGAGACCTCAGGGACAGCTCTCTCAACTGGCACAGGTGGGAGGGCATCTTTCCCTCCTTCATGCTATCACATGGCAGGCAAAAGGGGGGAAGGCGAGGTCAGCTCTCCTCTCATGCCCTCAGGGTCAGTTCACCTGTGGCTCTGACCATAGGATTAGTTGTGCTTCCCGGTGAGGTGCATGCCTATGGTGAGGAGTGAGGCCATTTGTTTTCTGAGTGTGGGGGAAGCTCTCCCCTGAAGGGTAGGGCCAACTTGCCTGTTGCAATATCCAGTGAAGGGCAGGGCCAGCCATCCCAGGACCAGTGAAGGGCAAGACTGACTCAGTACAGCATGGATCCAAGAACCCCCAGTTAATATGCACCATGGAGATCACTGCAGACCCCACATGCAGCAGGACCTCAGACCTAGACATGGCTCTCAGCAGCAGCTTGGCTGGAATGTCACCATGGCCTCTCAGATCATCACAGACTCAGGTTTCGCTAGGGCTCTCTGGAATTAATATGGTCCCAAGTGGGTGACCAGATCCCAGACATCAGCAGATCTTTGTGGCTATTGGAGACAAGGACATCTCCCCAGATCCTGTCCTCTGCAGGGCCACTAACCCAGACATGACCCTAGGCAGGCGGCCTTTGCCTGGATTTATCCATGGTTCCTGTGGCAGTACAGGCTTTCAGATCAGCATATCCCCAAGTGCGACATGGTCCTTGGACACTGACATGATCCAAGTTTGCTGACTAGATCCTGCTTATCCTCATGGCCCTCCATGAAACAAGAGTCCCAGATATCAGCTCAGCCCCTGACTGCTGTAGGGCCATGTACCTAGACATGGTCTTCTGCAGAAGCTCTGGCATGGATGACTCCATGGCCCTGGGTGATAATACAGGCCACTCAGATCAGAATGGCTCTGGTGGCACTATGGCTCTTGGTCTAACTCATGACCACAAGTTGCAACCCGAACCCAGGAATCTATAATGCCTTTGGTGGCATCATGGGTCATGTACATCAATACAACCCCTCACTGTTGTAGGACCACAAACTCAGACATGGTTCAAAGCAGCAGCTTGTGCCAGAGTGTAATCATTGTCACAAGTGGCAGTGCAAGCCATCCATACCAGCATGGCTTCCACATCTGCTTGACCCTTGGATAATAACATTGGCCCAGGTGGTAGTCCAGACCTCCAGCATCAGCATGGTCTTAGAGCCCATCAACGCAGACCCTGGATGTGGCAGGCTTATGGACACAGACATGGCCCTTGGCTACAGCCCTGGTCCAGATGATGCCATGGCCCCAGTTGACAGTCAAATTAGCATGACACCAACAGAGAGCAGCACAGCCCTTGCACCAGTATGGTCAGTGTCTGGGCCACAACCTATGACCATGTTGGTGCCAAGGGCTCAGGTTAGTTTTTCAGCTGTGAGAACTTGGACAATCGTAAATCTATTCATATTCTTCTAACATAAAATGATACAGAGTAAATATTACCAATATAAAAGGAAAGAATGGGGACATAGCAAGGCAAGAGGACATAGCAAGGTAAAAATTGACTAAAGAAATACGTAAACCCGTGAGGGTAATCCCTGGATCCAGCAGCTCCAATTCTCTCATATAATGATATGAAGAAATCATTTTTCCTTCAAGAGGACTAACCTCCTCTATCTCTGCTGGCTGCAGAATACTGTCTCTTTCTTGAGCTGTCTATACTAAACCCCAGACCTTGGGAGTTGAAAAATTATTTCTTAACTCCCAACTTAGCTCTGGTCACACAGTTCCTGAAGAATCCTACCCATCCACCCATGTTCCTTCTCTGCCTTCTCAGGTTTGGCTTTATTTATTGCAGACACCAGATTTGCCTAATGAGTTATCATAGAATACATCCTACATGAGCTATCTCCATACTATTATGTGTAGTTATGGCTATGATCATGTTTTTTTGTTTTCCTGTGTAGGCGAACAGAACTTTATCCTCCAGGGACCTTCTTATACACAAAGACATATTTTCTGTGTCACTTCTATTTGGACTCCTCACTAAATCCTTTTAAATTTAGGTCTACCAGAATAATCTGAACACTGCAAGGCCTAACTGTGGATGAACAGATCAATCATCAGATATCCCTGATGCTCTTGATCACATGTTACCCACATTTACAGTTCTAACACTCCCAATAGTAGCTCTGGTCATACAGTTCCCACACATGCTTTTCCTGGTGGATCCATCAGAATTAAGCATGTCTGTGTTGTCTCCATAATCCCTAGTGCTCTCTATGGGAACACAGATCAAACAGTCATTTGCATGATGATGTTCCCCATGACCTCTTCTGCCCTGTGTCATTCACATACTAACTGGCTTTGCTCTGGTGACACAAGTTCATTCACTGATGTTTTCTGTTGTGTACCATGAGAACTGGTTCTTCCCTGTGCCTTGAACATGCTGATACCTACCTCTGTATGCACACATTACATAGCTGATTTACTTGCTTCAAGACCCTCAGCTGTCAGAACTAGCTCTGTACTCCTAGACCTACTTGTGATCACACAGTTATATGGAGTTGCTTTGTCTGGTAAGTATCCCTGAACCACATACACCTGTATATGTCAATCCACAGTCCAGTTTCTAGACCTGAATGCAGAATCAGACATCAGCTCTCCTCATGACACTCCTCTGAACCTCTACCACCTCTGGATAGGCAAACTACAATAACATTGCCTGAGGTATTCCCCAAGAAAGTCATTTTTTGACCTCAAAACTATAATGCCAATACTACATACATCTAGTCAGGCAACTCCTACACTAGTTTCACTGTTGAGTTTCACCAAATTCAAGCCTACTTGATTCATCTCCACATTTCAATTCCACACTGTTTGCAAGGATCTAACACAATTGACCTGGTGTGCTCTTCCAGTCCTTGTGTACCACCATACCCCCTACACTCTCAGGTCTAGCTGTGGTGATGCAGCTTGTGCAAAAGATTTCCTTGCTGAGTTCTCCAGAAAGAAGTCCATCTCTACTATCCAATGCCTATTTCCAGAGGCACAGCATGAATATTGGCTGTGCCTGATGGAACTATCCAAAGACCGACATATCCTCTTGCTTAATGTTTTAGTTCTGGATTTGCAGATTGTATGCTATATTTTCTCTCTGAGTTCCAAAAATACATTCCCTGCTACCAGCTTTGCCATACTACAGAGCTAGCACAAATATCACAGATCCTACAGTGGTCATGGATATTTTTATAAAAGAGCATACATGGATGACTGATTACAGCAATACACAAATGTGCTATAATAGAAATGCACAATAATGTAATATGAGAGCATGTCTCAGGATATACAAAATCAGCACTATTGGAAGTATTAGACAGAAATGCACAAGCATACACTAGCAAACCACTGAATGTCAAAAGTCTGTCAGAATATATGCATCTAAAACTGAAAAATTACACAATTGCTTCTTTGCAAAAGCTGATGTACTGCTCCCACAGCAAATCTGATGTGCATTTACCACAAGGCAGATGGAATAACTCATAAAATTCTAAACATGCCTGAACCAGAATATCAGTGTACACATTTTTAAGAACAGACTAGTACACTCTGCTCAAGGAAGCAGGTAGACTGATGACAGATCTTTACCTCTACATCTACTCCAAATCCAATCCCCAGTTTCATCTCCATCTCTGCAACAGAATACCTGGGGAAGCCTTCTTTCCCCCTGCCCCATATCCAGGGGATCCCTCATATTTTTCCCTTCTAACCTCCCTCTCCCAATTCACTGCTTTTGTTCTTATTCCTGCCTTTTGGGGTTGGTGTATTTAAGCAAATGGATATTAAATACAAGCGAGTTTCAGTATTCACTGGAACTCCCTCCCAACACTATCTTGTGTTTCTAATTTAATATTTTCACTTATGTCATCATTCTCTTTACTTATTTTTCTAATTCCCATGCTCCTATCCTGGTAAGTGGGATCCTTGCTGACGCTGGTCTCTGACATTACAGTCAAAAGGAGTAGACTGCATAAAAAACTGAGGGATGAAATAAATAAAATAAAACAAGCAAAACAATACAAAGAATCAATAAAACAGAGTTAGTTCTTTCAGAAAATTATAAGATTGATGAATGGTTAGCTCAATTAATGAAAAATGGAGAGAGATCATTCAAATTAACAAAATTAGAAGTGAAAGGGAATGTAAGAATGAATGAGAAAATATAGAGAGTCATAAGGACATACTTTAAAAATCTTTACTTCATCAAATTAGAAAATCTAAAATAATTTGGTGATTTTCTCAATATATATACCACATATAAAAGATAAATTAGGATCAGGTAAGTGATTTGAAAAGACCTATAACCCCTAATGAAATAGAAATTTAAGTGCCCCTGCCTCTTTTGCTTCTTTGCAAAAGCTGATGTACTGCTCCCACAGCAAATCTGATGTGCATTTACCACAAGGCAGATGGAGGTCACCTGGTATGGCCTCACAGAACTAAAAGCAGGCCAATAAGAGGGGACTCTCAGACAAGTGTCTCAAATACTTGTAATCTTGAGCTGCTTTCTTTACAACTCCAAAACCTGGACAATGAAATGCTTCTCAGAACAGCAGCTGAATGTGTTTGAGATGACATGTCTCAGGAGGATTCTAGGTGTCACACAAAGATATAGGCTACACAATGATGACATTAAAGAACATCTTCATCTTCAGAAAGAAGTAAACTACAGGATATGACAATGGTGTTTGAAATACTTAAGTCATGTTATGAGAATGAATGATGGGAGATATCTGAAGGTAGCATTGCTTGGAGGAGTGCACAGCATAAGGTGAAGAAGGAGGCACAAAAAATACTGGATAGATAGCATAAAGGAAGACTGTGGAACCTTGGGTATGACAATAACACAAGCAACTAAGACTGCCCAGGATAGGGACAACTGAAGAACTGCCATAAATGGGATGCCCATGCATACTTAAGCATTGCTAGTGCATAAATGATGATGATGTGTAGGAGGGGCCACAGCGTAACTCCAGCTGTGACACTTTCATTGAGAGCTATTAGACTTTTGATACCTTCATCAGAAACAGAATACAATGTCAATTTCCATGATCAATAAAGTTATAGTTGTCAGGAAACAATGAAGTTTTCAAGCCATACAGAGTAAACAAGATTGATGTCTAAGACCAGTTGTCTTGTCTAGTCTTCATGCTTCCTTGACTAAGGCAACATAAAGAGAAACACAAAGCAACCCGAATGTTTCCTGCCTATGAGAGTGCATCAGTCTCTCAGTAACTGGAAGATACAAGGTACATTGTGTCCCAGCAGCCATAAAATCAAACCTGAAAAATTTATGATGGATGCCTCTCAAGGCAGGTAGATCAGGCCAACTTGATGGTTCCCTACATAGAAATACTCAATAAAAGCCTTCCAACCAAAGCACACTAGGGCTACATGGTTTTATCTACAAATCCTATCAAACTTTCAAAAAAGAGTCAATGTCAATGCTCCTCAAATTATTGCACAAAATAGGAAAAGGAGAAACATTCCTCAATTTTTTTGAGTCCACAGTTTCCCTGAAAACAAACTGCATATAGACTCAACAAAGGAAGACTTACAGACTAATTTCCCTTATGAGCATGATGCAAAAATTTTCAGTATAATATTTACTAATCAAATCCAAGAACACATCATAAAGATCATTCACCATAATCAACTAAGGGTTATCCAATAGATGCAGGGACTGTTCAACATACATAAATCTATAAATGTAGCCCATCATATAAACAAACTGAAAATAAAAACCCTTATGATTATCTAATTAGATGCAGAAAGGACTTTGAAAATATCCTTTTAAATAACAGTCCTAGAAATATTAGGAATAGACGGGCATACTTTAACATAATAAAGGCAATTTACAGCAAGTCTATAGCCAGCATCATCAGAAATGAAGAGAAATTCAAAGCAATTCTACTAAAATCAGAAACAGGACGAAGTTTTCCAATTTCTACATACCTAGTCAATATACTATTAGATGTCTTACTTAAAGCAATAAGGCAACTGATGAATTACAAGTGAATACACATTTGAAAATAAGAAGTCAAAGTATTTTTACGTGCTGATGATATTATAATCTATATAATATAAGCAACCTTAAATATTCCACCAGAAAACCCCTACAGGTGATAAATACTCAGTTACGTAGGTGGATACAAAGTTATTTCACAAAAATCAATAGCCCTCCTACACACAAATCACAAATAGACTAATAAAGAAATCTGGGAAAAAACACCTCTCATGATATCATTGAAACATAGAAAATATCTTGGTTTAATTCTAACTAAGCAAGTGAAAGATTGTATTATTAGAACTTTAAGACATTGAAGAATATATAAAGAGATATAAAGAACTTCCATTATCATGGATATATAGCATTAACATAGTAAAAATTGCCACCCTGCAAAAACAATCTATATATACATTGCAATTCTTATCAAAATTCTACCATGTTCTTCACAGATCTTTAATGTTGTAAGGAGTGGTGTGTCTTGTTTCGGCTGCCCAGCTGGCTTACACCCCAAATAATCACACAGAAACTGTATTCATTTAAACATTGCCTGGCCCGTTAGCTCTAACTTCTTATTGGATAATTTTTACATCTTAATTTAACCCATTTCTATTAATCTGTGTTTTGTCATGTGACTGTGGCTTACTGGCAAGGTTCTAACCAGCATCTGTTTCAGGCAGGAGATCCATGACATCTGCCCCTCTGCCCTTCTTCCCAGCATTCAGTTCTGTCTACTCCGCCTACCTAAGTTCTGTCCTATCAACTAGGCCAAGGCAGCTTCTTTATTCATTACCCAATGAAAACAACACACAAACAAAAGGACTTTCTACATCACTTTAAAGAACATTTTCAGCTTTATATGGAAGTACAAATAACTGAGGATAATTAAAACAACACTGAATAATAAAAGTATGACAGAAGGATCCACTACCCCCAGTTTCAACTTTTACAATACAGATATAGTGTTTAAAACAGCATGGTATTGAGATAAAAGCAGACATGTTGATCATTAGAATAGAATTGAAGACCCGGACATAAATCCATACTCCCATGAACATCTGATTTTTGATTTAAAAAAGCCAGAAATACACACTGGAAAAAAGGCAGGATCTTTCACAAAGTGGTGCTGGTCAAATTGGATGGCTGCATTAGGAAGCATCTAAATAGGTCCATATTTACCATTATGAACAAAACTCAACTCCACATGGATCAAACACCTCAACTGAAAAACAAACTGAAGTTGATAGAAGAGAAATTCAAGAATAAGCCTGAACTCATTCATATAGGAAAAGAATTTCTGAACATAACATCATTATCACAGGCATTAAGACAAAAATTAATAAATGAGTCCTCAAGAAATGGAAAAGCTTCTGCATGGCAATGTACACCATCCTTGTGACAATGTGACATACTACATAATGGCAAAAGTTTTTTTTTTTTTTTTACCAACTACACATTCTGTAGAGGGTTAATACCCAAAATGTATAAAAACCTAAAACTTTTGATATAGAAAGGCAATAATCCACTTTAAAAAGGGGTACAGATATGAATAAAGAATTATCAAAAAGGAAACTCAGTAGCTGAGAAACACTTAAAGAAATGTTCAGTGTCCTTAGTTATCAGGGAGCTGAAAATCAAACTACTTTGAGATTTCATTTTATATTTTTCAGAATGTTTAAGATAAATAAAAAACAAACTATGGCTCATGTGAATGAAGATGTGAAATAAGGGGTCCATTGCTGGTGGGAGTGCAAACTTGTCTATCCACAATGAAAATCAGTGTTGCAGTTCCTTATGAAGTGGGCAAATCAATCTACCTCAAGATCCATTTATACTACTTTTAGGCACATACCCAAAGGATACTTCATCATACCACAGAGACACTTGCACAACAATGTTTATTGCTGCTTTGTTCATAATATCCAGGAATTGAAAAAACCTACATGCCCCTCAACAGATGAATGTATAAAGAGAATGTGATACTTTTGCACAGTGGACTCTGTGATTTACAAAAATGAAATCATTGAATTCACAAGAGAATGAATGAAACAAGAAAAAAATTTCATTGATTTTTATTGATATCTACATTTTTTTTCTGATCTCCTCCCTGCCTCAACCCTCCCAGCTTCAACCCTCCCACAAGGTCTCAATGCTTTCAATTTACTCAGGATATCTTGTCATTTCTATTTCCCATGTAGATTAGATCTATGTAAGTCTCTCTTAGTGTCCTCATTGTTGTCTAAATTCTTTGGGGTTGTGATTTGTAGGCTGGTTTTTTTTGCTTTATATTTAAACACTACTTATGAGAGAGTATATGTGATGAATGACGTTCTGGGTCTGGGTTACCTCACTCAAAATAATGTCTTCTAGTTCCATCCATTTTCCTACAAAATTCAAGATGTCGTTATTTTTTTCTACTGTGTAGTACACCATTGTGTAACTGTACCACATTTTCCTTATCCATTCTTTGGTTGAGGGGAATTTAGGTTGTTTCCAGGTTCTGGATATGATAAACAATATTTCTATGAACATAGTTGAGCACATGTCCTTGTGGCACAATAGAGTATCCTTTGGATATGTACCCAAAAGTGGTATTACTGGGTCTTGAAGAAGGTTGTTTCCTAATTTTCTGAGAAATCACCACAATGGAAAAAATATGATCATTTCATTAGATGCTGAAAAGGCATTTGACAAAATTTAACCCCCTTTATGATAAAGGTCTTAGAGAGAATAGGGATACAAGGATCATATCTTAATATAATAAAAGCAATATACAGCAAGCCAACAGCTAACATCAAATT
>JAQHUG010000923.1:19646-30538 GCA_028555095.1 Dicrostonyx torquatus | reverse complement strand
GACCTATCTCTTCTGCATTTATTGGCTTTTTTTGGGAACCTAGTCTATATGGATACACACCTTTTTAGGCCGGGATGTAGTGGGGAGGGCCTTGGGCTTCCCACAGGGCAGGATACCCTGCCCCCTCTTTAGGAAGCAGGGAGAGGGAGGAGGCATGGTGGGGGAGCGGGAGGGCCGGGGACAAGGGGAGTAATTGTAAATTTCTCTTTTAACAACAACAACAAAAAAGAAATCACCACACTGACAACCAAAGGGGCTGTACCAGCTTATATTCCCACCAGCAATTCAGAAGTGTACCTTATTCCCCCCACAACCTGTCCAGCATAATTTGTTATCAGTTTTTTTGATCTTAGCCATTCTTACAGGTATAAGATGGAATCTCAGAGTTGTTTTGATTTGCATTTCTCTGATGACTAAGGATGTTGAGCATTTCCTTAAGTATTTTTCAGTCATTTTAGATTCCCCTGTTGAGAGTTCTCTGTTTAGGTCTGTACTCCATTTGTTATTGGATTATGTGCTCTATTGGTGAACAATTTCTTGAGTTCTTTGTATATTTTGGAGATCAGACCTCTGTCTGATGTGGGGTTAGTGAAGATCTTTTCCCATTCTGTTGGCTATTGTTTGTCTTGTTGACCGTGTTCTTTGCTTTATAGAAGCTTTTCAGTTTCAGGAGGTCCCATTTATTAATTGTTTCTTTCAGTGTTTGTGCTGCTGGGGTTATATTTAGGAAGTGATCTCCTGTGATATGTGTTCAAGTGTAGTTCCCATTTTCTCTTCTATAAGGTTTAGTGTTTTATGTTGAGTTCTTTGATCCATTTGGATGTGAGCTTTTTGCATGGTGGTAGTTATTGGTCTCTTTTCATTCTTCTACATGTTGCTATCTAGTTATACCAGCATCACTTGTTAAATATGCTTTCTTTTTTCCATCTGATTTTTTTTTTGCTTTTTGTCTAAAATCTGGTGTTTGAAGATGTATGGATTAATATCTGGGTCTTCTATTTGGTTATATTGATCCTCATGTCTTTTCTTATGCCAATACCAGGCTGTTTTCAATACTTTAGCTCTGTAGTAGAGTTTGAAGTCAGGGATTGTGATGCCTCCAGGAGTTCTTTTATTAGACGGGATTGTTTTGGCTATCCTAGGTTTTTTGCTTTTCCATATGAAGTTGAGTACTGTATTTCTTTTTGAGGTCTGTGAAGAATTTTGCTGGGATTTTGATGGGCATTGCATTGAATCTATAGATTGCTTTTGGTAAGATTGACATTTTTACTATATTAATTCTACCTACCCAATAACATGGGAGATCTTTCTTCTTTCTGGAGTCTTCTTCAGTTTCTTTCTTCAAAGAGTTAATGTTCTTTTCATACAAGTCTTCCACTTGTTTGGTTAGAGTTATTCTGAGATATTTTATGCTATTTGTGGCTATTGGGAAGGGTGTTGTTTCTCTGATTTCTTCCCCAGCCCTTTTATCATCTATGTACAGGAGGGCTACATTTTTTTTGAGTTAATCTTGTATCCAGCTACATTATTGAAAGTCTTTATGAGTGGTAGAAGTTCCTTGCCAGAACTTTTGGGATCACTTACAGAAACTATCATATCATTGGCAAACAGTGAGAGTTTGATTTCTTCTTTTCTGATTTGTATTCTCTTGATCTCCCTTTGGTGTCTTATTGTTCTAGCTAGGACCTCAAGAACTATATCAAATAGATAAGGAGAGAGTGGACAATCTTGTCTTGTTCCAGATTTCAGTGGAATCGCTGGGAGTTTCTCTCCATTTAATTTGATGTTGTCTGTTGACTTACTGTATATTGCCTTTATTATGTTTGGTATGCTCCTTGTAACCTGACTCTCTCCAGGACCTTTATCATGAAGGGATGCTGTATTTTGTCAAAAGCTTTTTCAGCATCTAATGAGATGATAATGTGATTTTTATTTTTCAGTTTGTTTATATTGTGGATTATGTTGACAGCTTTTCATATGTTGAACCATTCCTGAAACTCTTGGATGAAGCTGACTTGATTATGGTGGATGATGGTTCTGATGTGTTCTTGGATTTGATTTGCCAGTATTTTATTGAGTATTTTTGCATCAATGTTCAAGAGTGAGATTGTTCGGTAATTCTTCCTAGAAATGTGGTTTTTATATCAGGGCAATTTTAGCCCCATAAAAAGAGTTTGGCAATGCTCCTTCTGTTTCTACTGTGTGGAATAATTTGAGGAGTATTAGTTCTTCTCTGAAAGTCTTGTAGAATTCTGAGCTGAATCCATCTGGTCCTGGCGTTTTTTTTTTTTCTTTTTTTTTCTTTTTTGGCTTGGAGACTTTTGATGACTGTTTCTATTTCTTCAGCAGTTATAGGTCTGTTTAATTTGCTTATCTGGTCTAGATTTAATTTTTGTAAATGATATTTAACCAGAAAGTTGTCCATTTCCTTTAAGTTTTCCAATTTTGTGGAGTATAGGTTTTCGGGATATGACCTGATGATTGTCTGAATTTCCCCCTTGCCTGTTGTTATGTCCACCTTGTCATTTCTGATTCTGTTAATTTGGATATTTTCTCTCTGCCTATTGGTTATTTTGGATAAAGGTTTGTCTGTTTTGTTGATTTTCTCAAAGAACCAACTCTTTTTCTCATTGAATCTCTGTATTGTTTTCTTTGTTTCTATTTTGTTTATTTCAGCTCTCAATTTGATTATTTCCTGCTGTCTAGTTCTCTTAGGTGAGTTTGCTTCTTTTTGTTCTAACATTTTCAAATGTTATGTTAATTCACTAATGTATGATTTTTCCAGCTTCTTTATGTAGGCATTTACTGTTATGGACTTTCCTCTTAACACTGCTTTCATTGTGTCCCATAAATTTGAGTATGTTGTGTGGTCATTTTCATTGAATTTTAGGAAGTCTATAATTTTCCCCTTTATTTCTTCCTTGACCCATTGATGATTCAGGTGAGCATTGTTTGATTTTCGTGTGTCTGTGGGTTTTCTGGAATTAGTATTGCTGTCGACTTCTAGTTTTAAACCATGGTGATCTGATAAGATACATTGGGTTACTCCACTTTTTTGGTACTTGTTGAGGTTTGCTTTGTTACCAAGTATGTGGTTAATTTTTGAGAAGGTTCCATGAGATACTGAGAAGAAGGTATATTCTTTAATGTTTGGATGGAATATTCTATAGATGTCTGTTAAGTCCATTTGAGGCATAACTTCTGTTAGTTCCCTTACTTCCTTGTTCAGTTTTTGTTTGACTAACCTGTCCAATGGTGAAAGGGGAGTGTTGAAGTCTCCCAATATTAGTGTGTGGGATATAATGTATTACTTAAGCTTTAGAAGTGTTTCTTATACATATGATGGTGCCCTTGTATTTGGGGCCTAGATGTTCAGTATTGAGATTTCCTCTTGATAGATTTTTCCTGTGACTAATATATAATGACCTTATTTGTCTCTTTTGATTAATTTTAGCCTTAAGTCTATTTTGTTAGATATTGGGATAGCTACAACTGCTTGTTTCTTAGCTCCATTTTTTCTTTTCTTTTCTTTTTCTTTTTTTCGAGACAGGGTTTCTCTGTGGCTTTGGAGCCTGTCCTGGAACTAGCTCTTGTAGACCAGGCTGGTCTCGAACTCACAGAGATCCGCCTGCCTCTGCCTCCCGAGTGCTGGGATTAAAGGTGAGCACCACCACCACCCAGCTCCTAGCTCCATTTTATTAGAATAGTTTTCCCAACCCTTTTCTCTGAGATGATGTCTCTCTTTGAGGTTGAGATATGTTTCTTCTATGTAGAATGATGCGTTCTGTTTTCGTATCAAATCTGTTAGCCTGTGCCTTTTTATAGGGGAGTTGTGTTCATTTACATCAAGGGATATTAATGACCCTCCTATTGATTTAATTGTCATTGTTGGTGATGCTAATTTATGTATTTTTCCCTTCTTTGGAATTTGCTCCTATGAGATCATCAATTGCTCATGTTTTTGTTGGTGTAGTCAACTTTATTGAGTTGGAGTTTTCTTTCTAGTATTTTGTGTAGGGCTAGGTTTGTGGCTAGGTATTGGTGAAATCTAGTTTTTTCATGCCATTTGCTGAAAGCAGCTTCCTTATTAACCAATAAAACCTAAAGAAGGACTTCCCAAACCATTTCCCATTTTCTGTTTAAATAAAAAGGAAGGTTTTAACTTTAACATAGTAAAATTACACATAACAAAACAGGTATTAAGCAGAAGAATTAAAGTTACAATATTTATATCTATTTTATCTTTTATCATCACTAAGGAAAACTGTCTATTTTCAACTTCATCAAAGACCACAGAAGGATATAATATTACCAAAGTTAACAGGAAGTACATTGTAAGCAACTTCCAAAACTCTAGAAATGACAGAGACATCTCACTACCTGGACACTCACCCAAAGTTCTCCTGTAACAGTGGGGTAGCCATCTTCAGCCTACAGGCCCATATCATCTGGCAGAGTTTTCCATGAAGCAGGAAATTTGAAGATTTCCTATGCCTTGTATTGGCAAAATTTGTCAGTTGCTTTCTTCTGTGTCCTTCAGAATGTCTGACAGACTCTTTCATGAAGCAAGAACCCCAATGGACTGTCTCACCTTTAGGCACCTTCAGCAGAAATTTTTCTGTGGATCCTGCAAGTCTAGTCAAATAGTTCAGACAAGGGCTGTTTCTTGTTCAAATGATTAACAAACTCCCTGGGGAGCCTCTTTGATGTCCATCTTCCTCATGAAGTAAGTTGGTGGTGCCAGTAGCAGGTGTGTCTTACTGTCATGAAAAGTCCTAAGCTCTTAAAACATTTTAAATGCTGTATTCCATAGGTCTTTTAAAGGTTTGATTATCTATCTAAGTGAAATATATCTCCATATATTTAGAAAACCTAACTAACATGACTATAAGCTTGACTATTTTGACTATTATAGATGACTATTACCCTGTATTTCTTTTTTTTCTATTAATTACAACACTGTTTGTCCTATTAGTTCAAGCTTCTTACCAAATTAACTCTTACGTATTAAATTAATGTATTTCTATTAATATGTCTATTATCACTAGGTTGTGGCCTACCGGTAAGGTTCCAATGTCGTTCTCCTTTGGCAGCTACATGGCTTTTTCTTGACTCCATCTTTTTTCTCTATATATCTCTGTTCAGATTTCCTGCCTGGTTATATTCTGCCCTGCCAAAACAGGGCCAAAACAGCTTCTTTATTGACCCATGGTAATAAAACATACTCACAGCAAACTGAGTGGAATCCTACAGCAGTGAAGCAGAAACCAGAGGCCTCAAACCAGACTCTAACATAGCAATGAGCACTGACAAGTAAAGATGTGCAGACTAAAATGTAAATTGTATGACTGACCTGGCTGCACTACACCTTCCAGGATGAGAGTTTTCTTCTTTTCTTGGGGGAGGGGTTATTTGTTTGGTTGGTTTTGGTTTTTCTCTTAAATTTTATGGGTTAGGTTGCAAGGGCACAGGGTGGAAGCAAGGGAGCAGGAAGATAAGCACAATAAGAACAGATGATGTGAAAATATGAAACCCACAGAGAATCAACAAAAGTTGAGAAAAAAAGAAATACACCATAAAATTTTTTTCTGATTATAAGTCAGAGGGCCTAAGTCATCTACAATTCACTTCCACACTGTTCCTGCCACAGATTTGACATTACCTGCGGACTAGATGTCCAATGACATCCTGGTGTTTAATCATTTAAATCTAATGATCCTGGATAAAAAAATTAGAGACTTATTCATGAATAAACCACAAGAGGTTACACATTGATGAGCCAAAGGCTATGTCTAAAGTCATTGCTTAAAACCCACTGTACTAGGGGCAAAGTCTCCAGCTTGCTTCAAGCATAGTCCCCTTTCAACTGCTCTCAGCGCTTGGTGGTTTAAGAGAACCAGGAGGTGTGGGCATCTACATAGTGACATAAAAAAGGAAAATCATGGCAGGAAACTGGTCTGTCTTTCGTTATCCAGACTTATGCTGTGCTAGTTTCTTTCTTCTCTTCTCATTTCTCCTTTGTATTTTAGCTCATCTAACATATGTGTCAATATTGTTAATATTCAGTTCTGGCAAGCATATGACGGCCTTGGTATCCAAAATCTAAACACATGGGGGTGGCTTGAGGACAGAGCTCCGGCTTTGCCTCAGACTGTCCTCGGTTTGGTGGGCTGAAGTTGATGTCATTTGAAAGGTTTTGTCTGTGTGGGGTTGGATATATACTATAACTTGTTCTTTTGTGACAAGATTTATACTGGCCGTGCCTCCCATACCACTGGGAACTGGAAAAAAACCTGACCTACAATGAAAGCCCTGAGAGTTTTAAAAAGACAGTATCCATGATTCTGTCATGATGGCTTCAGACCTCTGTCAAGCTTCCTACCAGGCCAGACCCCACAGTGCCTTTCAAATGAAAACAATATTCAAATGCTCTATCAAATATGGAATACATCACAAATGCATTTGATTAGTTTTCTCTGCCTTCTTAAGATTTCTACAGTGGCTAGGACTTTGGGGTGAGGAGGAGGAAACAAGCTGGTGGAAATGTATTAAAGACCAATTTATTTCCCAAGTTTCTGACTTTTTTTTCACTTCAGATAGCTTGGCTTGAAAGGCAAAAGAGTTTGAACAAAGTATAGAAAGAAGCAGTCCTTCTGTTTTTTGTATCAACTTGGCTATAGTGAAGAGCTCCTATTTAAACCAAGTCTGTGAGGTGTAGCTGTTTTATGCAAAAGGTAACAATACAAGCTTTTATAAATCCTAAGAACCTCAAACACTTCGGAGCCACCAACTGTAAACTATAAAGTTTCAATCCACAGGGATTTGGTTACTTCCTGGTGCCTTTCAGGCCATTAGGCAAATATTGATATGAACCTCGCAGATGTCAAGGTGTTTATTTTGTGTTCAATAGAAGCTTCTAAACCATACCTTTTCAATTGATTTTTTTTAAACATACAGGCCTTATGTTTTTCCATTTGTTGAATATTTTACATACTTTTGAGAGTCATTTTATTTCATTTGTTTTAGACATAATTTGACCAAGACATATCCTAGACGGATTTTTGAAAGGAAGACTTCTAACATGAACAAACTAATGTTCCCTAATTCTTCGTCTTCTCAGTACTTCGCTTATTTTCTCAAAAAGGAGTGGGGATTGATGACATCTTTTTCACTTGATAGTCTGTAGCAATTAGGGTCCTTTAGCACAAGCAGTGGTAAGCAAATCTGGCATTCAGTTTGAGCAGCAGAGGGAAGGCTATCTTAGGAAGATATGGGGACTGATGATAACAGCAAGGAGAGAGGGAAAGAGGGAGACCGGGGCCATGGGCATGGCAGATTTAGGAGCCATCCTAACAGAATGGTACTGAGCAATGACAGAACCCACCGTCACCAGTAGCCTTTGATTCCCAGTCTCAGCACTGCGACTGTTCCTGGGGTCCAGAGCTACAGCAGTCTCAGAAGACACGGTCTCTCCCCTTAGTCAAATGCTCTGCCCACAGGGGCATGAGGTGAAGGTGGCTTGTGCAAGACCTGCAAATCCTCAACAGTCCATGTACTACAGGTTTTATAAAAGGAAATAGGACACTGATGAACAGAACTGGGCAGTGGGCAGCAAAGCAAATGCCCAACCCTTGGTTAATACCACCCTCAAGAAAATAGGCACAAAATACCACTTTCACTTCCATCTTAATACATACATTCCAAGAGTTTCAATAAACCTCGTTTCAAAGATATATCCTCAGAGATGGTAACCTGATCATCTTAGATTCAATTCAATGAAATAATTGTGATTTCTTTGGTTTCAAAGTAATGAGGGTCTTGAGAACAGTACCCCTGATTTACTTCCACACTGTAAGTTGGGGCATTTTGTGCTTTGTTCCACACTTTAATGAAAGGTAATGATGGGGAGCTGAGAGACATGCTTTTATATGGCTGCTTATTATGAGCTATTTGACTTTTATAGCTTTATTAAATATTTTATGGAAAGATTTATTTCATGTTTCATTATATCTTCATAGAATGGCCACATCTGGCCAAAGAAACTTGACAGATGAACACAAGAGTTTTAGAAATATCATTAGTAAGCAGTTGCTGGGTAAATTCATATTTTATTTGGACACAAGTAGAAGGGGTGGGAGATATTATCTTTAGTGAACTGTGGCATTGCTGAGTGATTACTATGGGAGGGGTGAAATCAGAACAAGAGAAAGCAGGGCAAACATGGTATGGTAATGCTTTCATGCAAAAGACAAGGAAGGATACATCTTATGGATATCCTCCTGTGAATGAAAGAAAGCATTTGAACTAGGAACTATGTGCCCTCAAAGGACGTATGGCTGATTTAAAATATGTTTACAAAGTTAAATATCTTATAGGATTTTTATTTTGCTTGCAATAAATCTATGTGGTGGATAAAAACAAATAAATAGCACTGCTAGAATATTGTGAGCCCAACTCCAAGGAATTTGAAGTTATCTCTCATATAATTATTTTATTTATTTATATTTGAGAATTTCATATATGAATACTATACATGTTTCCCCCTCCTCTTTTCTCCTACTCCCCCAAAGTTTCCCTCTTCTCCAATTAATCTTTTATTTTTAATTATTATTATATATCTAAATATATATACATATAAATTGCTAAACACCTCCTTCTGAGTTCTTTTTTTTATCTGCTAGAGTTCTCTATTCAAAAGCCAAAAGGCAGGTAATTCACTAGTGAATTCTCCCAAGTGTATATAACTGTTGCCGTGTGAGTGTGGGCAGCCCAGTCCCTTCAACTTTTTCTGTATTAGCTTAACATTTTGCTGACTCTCCATCACTATTATTGACTCTCTAGGACATTATTGGTCTGAAACATGATTACAGAGAGGCAAATATATATAAGCCTATATACATGAGTATGCATATGTGTATTTGAGAATATATATACACCACTATGTAGATGCATGGTATATTTCCAAGGTACTGTCAATATGTTCATCGTGTGTGTCAGACAGATGACTTGACATTTCCAATGCAAACCTTATGTTGGCAGTCACGTCTCTCCACCACTCTTCTGTTTTTCCTGTCTTTCAGCAACTCTTACAATCATCCTTGCTGGCTCTGTTGATCATGAAATATGGGTTTTGCTGAAGACACATAAAACCCAAAAGCATTGCACCAACAGATAGGCAATCTAGGTGTTAACTCCAATGTGACAATAACAAGCTGTGTGACTTTGGTGAAATCAATAAACTGTTCATAGCAACAGTTCCTCCAATTAAGAATAAGACATATGGTTTCTCTGGGGTCCTTCTCAACACCAGTGTCCAATGATTTTATGATCTTTGTTTTACTACTGCTCTCAACAACTACCCCAAGGTAGAAGTGTGAGTCATTCTAATCTTCTGCTTAGGCAACCAGAACTGGTAGAAATATCCTTAGCTATGTGATTTAGTGCTGGCATGAGTTTGTTGGCTATCACAGCATGGAAGGAGACATGATATAATGGAATTTAAGAAAGAAAAGGAACACCTGTTTGAAATCTTAGAGTAGGAATTAAAGTTTCAAATGCAAATAAGAATCTACTAGCTGTAATCACATTTAAACAATGCCATGAATAAACACTGTACATTTTAAAGATAATATCTTTGCTGGGAAGCCCTAAGCTTAACTTTTACTTCCTGTTTGGAGAGCTGGCATTTGTTGTCAAGAAATCCAAGTAAAGATAGATAGGTAAACAGTAAGCATCATCACCATAATAAATGAAATAAAATCACATCATTTGAAAAATATTAAACTTTCTTTAAAAATGTAAAGGAACTAGGGTTGAAATTATGTAGTGAATGGTGGACATGAAGCTACCCCACATTTAACTTGCTGGGCATGATATTTGTCTATATACATACTATGTTTTCTTTTTTCCTCTTTTTTATTACTTTATAAATAATACCAATCAAAATTCCCACTTTCTCCCCTCCTCCCTCTTCCCTCATGTTCCCCCACACATCCTTCCTCACACCCCCTCTAGTCCTAAGAGAGGGAAAGGTACCTTGCCCTGTGGGAAATCCAAGCCCCCCTCCTACATTTAGGCTTAGGAAGGTATGAATCCAAAAAGAATAGGATGCCAAAAAAGCCAGTACCTGCAGTAGGGACAAATCCCAGTGCCATTATCATTGGCCCCTCAGTATGCCCCAATTGTCAACCCATTCAAAGGGTCCAGTTTGATCCCATGCTCATTCAGTCCCAGTCCAGCTGGAGTTGGTGAGTTCCCATTAGCTTAGGCACACTGTTTCAGTGGGTGAACCAACCCTTCATGGTCCTGACTTCCTTGCTCATATTCTCCCTCCTTCTGTTCTTCAACTGGACCTTGGGAGTTCAGTCCACTGCTCCGATGTGAGTCTCTGTCTCTGTCTCCATCCATCAGTGGGCAAAGGTTCTATGATGATATTCAAGATAATCATCAGTCTGAATATAGGACAATGCCAGTTCAGGCAACCTCTTCTTCACTGCCCAGGGTCCTAGCTGGGGTCATCCCCATGGACTCCTGGGAACCCCTCCAGAGACAAGCCTCTTGTCAAACTCAAAATGGCTCCCTCAATTAAGATATCTCCTTCCAGGCTCCCATATCTGTCCTTCCTCTATCTCAACCATCCCACTCCACCAAGCTTTCCTCAATCCTTTTCTTCTCTCTCCCCCTCTTCCCTTCCCCTCATGCCACCCTCACCCCTACCCGCATGCTCCCAACCTTTGCCAGGCAATCTTGTCTGCTTCCAATTTCCAGGTGGATCTATAAATGTTTTTCCTTGGATGCACCTTATTACTTATCTCCTCTAGGATCATGAATCATAGGCTCAGTGCCCTTTGTTTATGGCTAGAATCCACTAATAAGTGAGTACATACCATATT